>PVKA01000906.1:0-142491 GCA_004027165.1 Ctenomys sociabilis
ATTTAATGCAATAGACTACACATTCTCCTAGTATATGGAAAATTCCATGTAATTAGTTCTGGAAACCATTATACTGTGAAAATCTGTAAAGGAGACTGCATCCTCAAAATTGGTATATTTGATATTATCAGTTTATTAATAATGAATTTGTTATAAAAATAGAGGAAAATGCATTATGGCTTTAACTATTGCAAAATTTGTTTTAAATAGGTAAAGTTGAGTTCTACATTATGGAATTATAAATTTGATTGTGATGAACTTTTTTTCAGGTTGTATATGATATATTCTTTTTATGGGGGGATGAACTCTCAATGAGATCATAAGTTAAGGTACTATGTGCCCCTTTACAATGTAAGTATAGTGCGGAAGAGACTTCTAGTTGTCCTCAGAGGGCCAGAATTCAAATGACACAAGTGAAGCGCTTTAGGGTTCAAAATTTAAGGAGCATATACAAACCAAGAGTGAGTGCCTCCTTCAATTTTCAGTTTAGGTGACACACTTCCTCATCCTAGCCCCTGGTCTAGTCCCCAGCAGCTGTTCTAACTTTCCACCTTTTAGTAATATAATGTTCCCACTTTTTAGTTTGAAGACCACTTTTCTAATTTCCCTTCCAGATTTATATATGACTAACATTCTATAAATGGAAATAGTAACTGTGACTTCTAGGTTAGATCATTTTTGAAAGAAGCCCGCTTATTCCTGCAGCTTCGTATCTCTTTTGTTGGTGTGAGCCATCTAAGATTGTGTAGATTGGCTCATGCTCCCTGGGAATGATGGTGTAATGAAACAAAAGGGACCAGTGTCCTTGGACAGCACCCTGAAACAGACTGCCTATGTTCCTATATGTAAACTACACTGCTATGTGAGAGAAATAAATTTATATTTATGTTTATGTTCAAATTCACTGTATCTGGGGGCATCAGCTATAGTAATATATTGGGCTAAGCAAATCTCCTTTCTCTTGAGATTGAATCCTAAGCAGACTGGAGCCAAAGAGGAAAAGCATTAGTAAATAACTTAAGCAGTACAACACTGACCAGAGTCTAAAACATTTTAGCTTTTGTCTATTTGAATGTTTTTAAATGTCCCATGAGTTTTGGGATTTATGTTATCTTTTCAACAAATCACCCATTCCCCTTCTCATTTTCTTAATTTTGACAGAATTTTCTTTGTAATCTGTGGCAATACTTGCAACCACACTTTTACATATTTTGGAAGTTTTTTTAGTAATAGATTGATTAATATTGAGATTTTTCTTTAGTATTGGTACCTTTGAATTAAATTCTTGATAAGTTTTCAGTTCTTTGATAGAAAGGCTTTATAATAGGATTTCAAATGAGATTGGGTGTGTTCAGGGTGGTGGGGCCGTAGACCTTACTACATGATTTCAGAGTTCAACATTCAATAGAAAAATTCATAATTCTCAGGAGATGAAAAATTATAGCTTTCTTTACAGTGTAGATGTTTTAGAAAAAGAAAAGGGAAATTTAAAAAATATGTATAACTTCTCATGGCCAGGAGGAATTAGTTTTGTAATTATTGTAGTAAAATAATTATGACTAGGTCTTTAGTAGAAATACTTTGTTAACTTAAAAAATTAGAAATATAGCTTCTAAAGACAGCTGTACATATGTATAATAGTGTGGTTTGATTGTGATGGATAAGGTGGGAAGGAATCTGCTAAGGGAAGGTTAGGGTGACTAAAAGAAAAGAGAAATAATCAGGTTATCAGTACACCAACTGCTTCACTTACCGTGATTCATAATGCAAAGACCTTGTGTTTAAATTAAAAGACATTATTCCTATTGCTGAGTATTCAAGTTTACTAGCATTTATTTACTAACAGTGTTCCCAGGTGTGAATTTAATAAACATTTGTTTTAAAACCTATTCTAGTCCCTTACTCTGCTGGTTCTGGGATCTTCTGTTAAACACTGTGACAAACGCAAGCTCATGGCCAAGCACTGCTAGAGCAGGACATCAGACCGAGTCTGACCCTGGCTGTCTTATTGTTTCTTTGTAGTCTTGCCCAGCTTAGAAAGACTATAAACAATTTATCTTTAAATCATTGAGAATCCCTGCTTCTGGAGGACTTGAATAATATATTATTAACTGTCCAACAGTAATTTTGTGAAACATGGGAGGTTTAATTTACTTATTAAGAATGTAGATTGTATTAAATGAAAAACATATTTTTGATCTCTCCTAAGGTCATTTTAACCACATTCTAAAATAATTAGCTATACTACTTTGTTTAAAGGATAGTCTTAGGACCAGTTTTTTTTTTTCCATTGGTATTACAATTTATATTTCATTCCTACATAGACTTAACAAAAAATTTGGGAAATTAAAATTTTGAAGTGATAATAAAAATACAGCACAAAGGATTTTTGTTTTAGTTTGAGTTTATTTACAGAATTTGCAGTAATTTGACACATTGTTTTTATTCTATCAAATCTACAGCAAATTATTACCACTGTTTATTCACTAACTATCCATTCAAATGAGATTTATTCATTTATGGAGCACTTGCTACATACATTGAAATCAAGAAAATAGGAAAAAATAAATAAAAAGACCTGCTGTCATAGTGTTTTGAATTTATGGAATGATGGCTTAAAATAAACATAAAAACATATAAATATGTTATAAACCAGACAGTGATAAATATGAAAAAAGCTATAGCACACAGATAGGATGCTAGCAAGTGATTATGTCTTGTTATTTATCTTGCTCAGCATCTTCACTTTTGCAGGTCAATTCATTTTTGAGATCAACTTAATTAAAGGATCATACTCATAATTCAAATACTCAGGTCCTGGGTAGAATTTACCATATCTAACATTTAATGCACGCACTTTCATTTATTTAAAAAGACAGTATTCATGTTTGAGTTTGTAAAGAATTCTATATCTACATAGAATATTATTTGCTTAATTTATGAATAACAAAATTTAAGGCTGAGTAACTTACTTTTTAAAGATACTGGAAGTCTTCTATTAAGAAGAAAATCATATCTTTAGACTTTTGTTTGTAAAACATTTGGGTCTCTGAGCATATGTTCCATAGAAATAATGTAAGGTATAAAATATAAGGATATTGACATTTATTATTTAGAGAATCCTGTGTTGTTTTCAATTACAGCATTCAGAAAGTGGAAAATTTACACAAAGAATCGCTTGTATTTTTATTGCGGGATAATATTGAGGGAAATAAAACTCACTTAGTGAAAAACAAAGAACTAGAGAAAATAAAGATAATGTTGAGAGAACCGTGGGCTATTTGCAAGGTCCGTGGCTTCTGGTTTGGTCATGTCCAATTTTACTTTAAAGCTGCATTTTTCTTCATTTTTTAGGAAGTCAGTGAACACCATTCCTATTGTTATGATTAGAGCTACTTCTTCTCCTCTCAGATCTAATTAAGAAGAGAGAAAATGAGGGTAACACCTTCACAGAGGTAGAAAAACATTTATGAGCCTTCCGCTATAGCATTATGTGAAATAATGGTGTGTCCCACTATTTTTCAAGAACTCTAAATCATTTTAGGCCTTTCCTTACATTTTAAAGTTTCTTAAAATATGCCTTAAGAAGCAGCAAACTTTCTTAAACTCATAAGAGGGCTTTCTAGAAAATGTCTAAGACTAAATAGATTGCTTTGTTCAAAGCACTGAAACAGAACCACAGTTTCTCTGTCTTTCTGAATTGAAAAGGCAATACTGTATAACAGTCAGAAATTAGTTACAGTAAGAATGGTGAAACTTTTATAGCACTGTAGTTCTACAAGTACACAAAGAACTAAATGTTTCATTTGGTGGACCAGGATAAGTGAAGTGAGATTCAAAGCCACTATTGTATCTCAAAACCTTTGGCCTCAAGCTTACTTCCTCTCTTGCCTCTGGGATTAAAGTTCAAAAACTTACATGAATGTTTAAATGGTATAAAACTAAATAGGACAATTTCTAGAACTAAACCAAAGAGAAGTATCCTTATTGACAGTGTGTCTTGGAATCAGAGCAAATCAACCACAGGCTTTGTCTCAGTGGCACCAGTGACAGGGTCCCTTCCATGCCATACAACTCATTCTCCATAAAATGCAGAGCACAGTGCAGACTTGCTGCCTCACTTGAACAGTTGTGGATTGTCTAGAATTTACAAATTTCTCTCTGGTTTTCCCAAAATTTAATTTACCAAATTAAATTAAATTAAATTCTACCAGTCAAATAAATTGTATCAGTAACAAACTGATGCTTTGTTTACATCATCATCTTGACATAAATTTAGAGATTTTTCAAAGAACTTAGTTTTGTACAGCCAGATCTTTAACTGAGTCATGCAGTACCTTCCTACTTTAAAATCCTTTATGGAAGAGACTTAGAGTGATCAGTTATTTACATCAGATCCTTGGTAGTTGAAGAGATAGGATCTGACCCATAACCAATCATAGTACTTCTTGTATCCTAACAAGCAAGATACATTGCCTCCCTTGAGAAGCCTAAAAAAAAAAATTTTTTTTTACCACTATAATCCAAGTTGTCATACAAATTATTTAATTCATCCTTGATTATTTTCAGGATGAATTTCCAGGATCAGAAGTATGCTTCAGTGGAATGTCACTTTATTACGCTGAGATCGGGGTCACTTCAAAGTATAGCTTCCAAAACTAGGCTGCCTGTGTTGAAATTGGTCGGCTACCCACTGGCTGTGAATTTCTGATACATCCATTCATCTCCCAGTCCTTAACACCTAACTGAGGGCTACTGGATGAACTGAATGAATTCATACACTAGAAATCTGGCATAGTTTGTGGAAAGGCCTCTGTGTTTGGGAGGTGATCGTATCATTGGGTAGATTAGCCCACCGAGGAGTTTATAGCTAAGTGTGGTGTTAGCAGGTAGGGTTGGCGGAAGAGGCTCAATGTGGGAGTGACCCAGGAAACACATTTCCCTTCCCCGCTTCCTCCTCAGCTGTTCCTACTTCCTGACAGGAGGTGAGCAGCTTTTCTTCCTCCTTGCCTTTCTGTCATGCTGCTTTTCTCAGATCTAGCACTGAAATCTCTATATAACAGGAGCCAAAATAAACTTCTACTTTACAGTTTCAGGGTCAGGTACTGTGTCTCACAGATGAAAAGAGTGACTAAGACACCAAATCATGGGCCAGGCGTAGTGGTGCATGCCTATAATCCTAGCACTCGGGAGGCTGAGGCAGGAGGATTGTTGTGAGTTCGAGACCAGCCTGAGCTACAAAGTGAGCTTAAGGCTAGCCTGAGGCATAGTGAGACCCTGTCTCAAAAAGACAAAAAAAAAAAAAAAAAAAGACACCAAATCACAACTGAGGTGGCTTGTATGAATTTGTACTTCCTGGTCACAGATATTTTTTGTTATGTTGTCATTAAAATTTGAAGTATGAATTTACTTGTTGAATTTGTACAACCTTGTGACACATGGTCAGTTCCTGTTTCTGGTTCTCAGGTTCTCGACTTTGTCCAAAGAGCTTCCTTAGTCTAACGATCTCAGAGCCAATTGCTGCCCCCTATTCCAAAACAGCCACCATTGGCCACAGTGTTCCATCATGTGGTGTAGATTGTCTGCAATAATATCTCAAATGAAATGCTGGCTTTTAACCAATTTCTAACCTCCAAACTGCAAGATATCTTCAGGCTATTTTTCTTTGTGTGTGTGTATATGTGTGTGTGTGTGTGTGTGTTCGATTTTTGTCTTTTTGACACTAGTCTCACTATGCAGTTCAGGCTGGTCTTACAGTCACTGTAGTCCACGCTGGCCTCGAACACACAATGATTCTGCTACCTCTGCCTCCCCAATGCTGTGATCACTGGTGTGTACCACAATGCCCTGCTAATGTTTTGAGTTTGAACTTTTTTCCAGAAAATTCACTGGTTTCCCCAAATTAGCAATGATTTCTGAATGTCCCACTTGCATCCACATGGCTGCATGTGATTGGAATTCATTGTACACATTAGCAAATGTCTGCCATGAGCTAACCCTGTGCCAGATATCAGAGATAGAAAACAAAGTGCACATGGTCCCAACTTTCCAGGAGAATTCAGTGCAGTTTTAACTATGCCTCCACTAATGTCTTTATCATCACCAATATCTGTAATTCTAGGACAGAAATTAGAATTTGGAGTGGATAGAAAATGCACCAAGACGTAGAAGTACACCACAGGCCTCCACACTGAGCTTGCTTTCTGGCAAGCCATTCAGTCTGGACACAGAATGACAGGTTCACCATGACATTCCTGTTCTCAGCTAGGAGGCTTATTGCTCCTTCTCAAAAGCCTCAAATATTTCTGGACATACCCAGAGGTCTTCTGTGAGCTCATGAATTCAGTTATGGGAACTGCAGTTCCTTTGCCTGCTACCTGGGCCTCATATGGTAACAAAACTGGACTTCTGTACATTTATTGTTTACTTGGTTGGTGGTTAGGTGGGTAAGTGAGAACACCGTTTAATATTTATTTATCACCTTCTTTCCCTAGAACTCCCTAGAACACCTAGCACATCAAGTACAAGAACAGTTATTATAGTCTAATTTGAGATGTGGGTGTGTGGGGGTGATGTGAATTCTACCTGAGAGGTTGCTCCATCTCAGAACTCTCCTTCAGTCCTCTGCAGAACCTAGAAATGTGCCCACCCATGTCTGAGTTCTGTTGGAAACACAGTTTATCCTAAAGCTGAAAACTTTGTTTTATATGCTCATAAAAACATGACTGTAAAGCCGGGCGTGGTGGCGCATGCCTGTAATCCCAGCACTCGGGAGGCGGAGGCAGGAGGATTGTCGTGAGTTCGAGACCAGCCTGAGCTACAAAGTGAGCTTGAGGCCAGCCTGAACTGCATAGTGAGACCCTGTCTCAAAAAGACAAAAAAAAAAAAAAAAAAAAAAAAAAACCATGTCTGTACATAAACATTATAGGACTAATTGCACTAAATATTAAAAAATAACTTCAGAGTTCTTTAAGGTGTGGTGTGAGGTTATTTCAGAGATGACTGGCATAGGAACAGCATGCTGATGGGGAGACCTGCCCTGAGTGAGGGTAGCGGCACCCCAAAGCGGGGTGCTTGGGTGGCGCAAAGGATAATGAAGAGGAAGCTCCCCAGTGGCTCCCCCATAGTCCCCGCTCCCTACTCACTTGCTCCCCACCCCCACTTCCTGACTGCCAGGACAAGAACCGGCTTTCTTCCACCCTGTCCTTCTTCCCTGGTGTTTCTCTCTCACCACAAACCCCGCCGCTAATGGGGATAGCTGGCTGAAAACCCTAAAATTGTGAGCCACAATAAACCTTTCCTCTTAATTTTCTCAGACAGTTTGTCACAGAAATTTGACTAAAATACAGGGCACTTGTGACAGAAACTCAAGTCAACATCTAGCATGCCAAGTACAAGAACAGTAATTATAGTCTAATTTGAAGTTTTATCATCTAGTGGGGCTGATTTTTCCTGGTTAAGGATAGCTCAGGACTTGCAGGTGTGTCTTTTATGGGCACTACCAGGCAGGCAGAGCCACCTGTGTCTGGGAAAGCCTGATTATTTCCAGTCCTTTCACAACTCAACCAGGTGCAGAGCAACAGGAGGCCTTGGAAGCACGGGGTTTACTAAGCTTTACTCCGTTCTCTGAGCCTATTTGAAGCTGTGTTCATCAGCTTTGGGCCATTATCACAAGATGCCTGATGTAATTAAAATTAATTTTTTAATTTTAATTTTTTTTTTTGATACAGGGTCTCACTACTCAGATGCCTAGTGATCTTGGCAAGGCATATGGTACTGGGGATTGAACTTGGGACTTTATGCTCTCCAGGTAGGTGCTTATGCTTCCAAGCTATCTTCCTAGTCCATACCTAAGATAATTAACTTAGAAAAAGTAGAAGTTTATTTTAGTTCACAACTTTGGAATTGCCAGGCCATGACCAACTGGCCTCTCTGCTTTGAGCCTGGGGTCAGGTACTGCATCTTGAATGGGAAGGTGTGGTAGAGAAAAATTCCACTCATCCCACTGCTGGGAGGCAGAGAAAGATTAAAGGGCTAGGGTTCCTCAGTCCCCTTCAAACCAAAGGATGCACCAAGTGCCCTTCCTTCCAAAGGTTTGAGGCTGTAACACATGACCTTGCGGGGCATTCAACACCCAAACTATAGACTATATTTTTACAATTGCTTTATCAGAAAAAAATCATCCTTATTTATCTGGCCTAATTGTTTTTCATTTTAATTTCCCCTTATAGTAATTTCTCTGTACTTACTAGGAATTTAGAAAGAAATATAATATTTTTAGCCCATGCTTTAAGTAGTAGTAGGGTGGCTTGATGATTTTATAGTATTTTATTATTTTTTTTTTTTATTTTTTTTTTATTTTTTTGTCTTTTTGAGACAGGGTCTCACTATGCAGTTCAGGCTGGCCCTAAGCTCACTTTGTAGCTCAGGCTGGTCTCGAACTCACAACAATCCTCCTGCCTCAGCCTCCCAAGTGCTGGGATTACAGGCTTGCGCCACCACGCCCGGCTAATGATTTTATAGTATTTTAAACCATAATCTACAACCATATATAATATATATTTTTTATTTTATTTTATTTTATTGAACTACAAATGTCATTCAGACAGTTTCAAGACACCTTAACAATACAGATTCGATAAATTAATACATTGCAAACTGTTTTCATAATGTTTTGGTATTGTACAAGATGCATACATGATATTATATTTACAGATATTATTTTAGCAGATATCTCTTATCAGTGAATTAAGAGTGTAGCTGCTTACTTATCTTATTTTCTATACCTGAATTATATCAAAAATTCAATAATTATTTTCCTAGTGGATGACCATAGTACTAAAAGCCGACATAATATCCTGTCCAGCCACCATTAGTGCAGATCTTGCCTCTCACAGAATTATGTAAAAGCACAGCGTTATCTATCCCAACTGTACTGTCTATACACACACATCATGATTTTTTCTTTCTATACCCCTTCCTTTGTCTACACCTGTCAAAGGTGGGCACTCCATTGTCATTCAACTAACTTAGGTGCTTGATCTCGACACCACAATCCAACACAGTCAGCATTCTACAACAATAGTGAGTTATTCAAAGAAATTGTCGACCATAGTCATTTACAGCTCAGCTTAATATTATGGCCCCACGATGTATACTTCATTTTTATACTTTTCTGCTGGATGGTTAAGACCTAGATAGATAAAGACTTATATACCAACACATGAACTTTATATTTCCTATGTGGTCAGTGAAGTCCTCTCAGGGTTTATCTTGTAGTCTTGTACATTATTCTGTAGTTCCTTTGTACAACCATATATTTTAATGTGTTCACTATCTAATTATTTTAGTCTTGATCATTGTGTTTATTTAACCTTTGTTGTTTATGTTAATATTAAATGTGCCATTTCCTTGATTTGTTTGTTTGTTTTCTTTTTGAGATAGGGTTTCACTGGGTAGTTCAGGCTGGCCTTGAACTCACTGATGTAGCCCAGGCTGGCCTCAGTCTCACAGAGATGTCCCTGCCTCCACTTCCTGAATGCTGTCATTACAGGTGTGCACCACCCTGTCCAGCCCTTCATTTCTGTTTCTAACTTTTACAGTCTATGGTGATTGTTTTTAAAAGCTGAAAAATTAAAGTTCTCATTATAAATCAAAATCTGTTTATTGTAAAAAGATAGTAATGCAGAAAACAACATAAAGAAAAAAAACTTCAAGTGATCTACACTCCTACAAGGGAAATAATCACTGTAATATATTTGTGCAAAATGCAGTTCAATAGTTTTTCTTAAAAATGGCAACATAATTCTTGGTTTAGCAAGGCTCAGCATGTGTATCACTCTCATAATATTCTCCTAAGTGTTTCTTTCAGCACACTCACCCTCATGCTACCCTTTGCTTCCCTTTGAAACCCAGCTGGCCAGAAGTAATCCCACCCTGAAGCACTGCATGACAATGCCTCCCCCAGGATGGCCAGAGCATGGTCCCTCCGGTCTGTTAAAATAAGATGTTCCATAGCAATTGGAGACTAAGCTTGCAGGATTGAAAGTTGCTAATCAGTTGAGTGATTATCCTGGATTATCCAGTTATCCACTGTTATCAGAAGGCCCCTTAAAAATGAAAGGAGGAGGCCAAAGATGACAGAGAAAGAGGTGTGACAATGCACGGTCAGAGAAAGGCTATGCTGCTGGCCTGGAGACTGGGGAAAGGAAGCCAAGGAAGAGAGGTGGCCTCCAGCAGAAGAAAATTCAAAGAAACACATTTTCTCCTAGAACTTCCAGCAGAGTTTTACACCTCAGTGTCAGCCTCCTGAGACCCCTAGCAGTCTTCTGAACTGCAGAATGGCAGTTATTTTGCACCACTAAGTTTGTGGTATTTTAATATGCAGTGAGAGTGCTATGGTTTAAATCAAGACTACCCCCCCCACCTCAGGCCTCATGCCCCCGGGGCATGGCTTTTGGAAAGTGAACGAATCAGGAGGCCATAGATCTGACTTGCTATCAGGACATGGGGTCTGTTCAGAAAAGTCAGGTCACTGGGAACATGTATTTAGAGTAAACAGTCATTAAGTCTGTAGTGCTTTCTTGTGCAGTGATGAAACAGAAATCTTTACCTTTTTGTTTCCTTCTACTCTCAAAAACAACAATGGCTCCCTATACACACAGGCATTTTGTTAGTGTTGTGCTAGGCACAGAGAACAGTAGGAGACAAAGAAGAGAAAACCAGAATGGAAGCCACCTTTCATTCCAGAACTTAGCCAAGAGTTCCCTCAGAGAACCTGAGCCTCTGTCCTTGGCCTTATTGGAAGGAGACAATTTTCTGGATCTCCCATTGTCAGCAATCATCTTTTGAGAAGCAACACTGACTGCTTTTGTTTAAGGTCATCATCTCAAAGATACTTGTAGAGCAGATATCAGAAATTACAGAGTAATCATGTAAAATTTAGGCTTGAAAATGATGACATAAACATAACAGCTACAAAAAAACCAGAAATTTCACAATAGATTTTTTGGGGAGAGGTGGAGAAATTTAAAAAGATTAAGGTGTGTTATGTACATGTATCAATTCCCCAAAAAGGATGTCATCATTATATGATGAAAAAACATGTACTAAAACAGAATACAGTTCATAAAAAAGCCAGTTATGGGGGTATGTGAGTTAATCATCTTGATTATAAAATATAAGAATAATTTCAGTGAAAATAAAAATGAAAAAATGTTGACTAAGTTATATTGAAAATTGGCTGATGGATTAATTGGTTTGAGGAGTTTGTTCTGGAAATACATTCTAATGTGAAATAAATATGCATATAAATTCATATACTATGATTAAAATTAGAGATAGTTACTCCTTTAGGACTGAAAGAGAAGAGCCAAAATGATGAAATCAAAACTTAAGAGGAGAGAGGGAGGAAAGGGGAAGAATAAAGCATGAAAATATGTTGTTATGCATGCACAAATATTCCAAAATGAAACTCAGTTTTCTGCATATTAACTAATATGTACCAATAAAGAGGTTAAATAAATTATAAATATGGAAAATGGAAAAAAGAATATTTCTTTAAAGAATACCTAATTTATAAACTTAGAGGGAATCTTTGAGGTGTCCTACTGAAATGATGATGTCTCAAATACCCAGTTGATTACTAGTAAACAAACTGCTCCTGAAGCACTGGAAAAAGCAGTGCCTCCACACCTTGCCTGTGCCTCTCTACTCTGAGAAGGAAGATCTGCGAGTCTTCAGCAACATCATCATTGAAACAATAACAAGTAGTCAACTGCCACATGCACCAAGGGAAGTGGGGAGATATTTTATAGTGCTTTTTTACATATTTGTCTTGACCCCACAAACGTGCTTTTCATCTCACTTCCTTGTAAAAGCTTCCTTACCAGCAAGTGAAATAAAGCAGCTCAGGATATTCATTCCAGCAATTTGGATGAAAGGTTTGTAAATATAAAATAAAATTTAAAAGAAAATTTCCCTGTATGCATCCAAGAGACTTATACACTCTTAAAGTTTTCTCAGGTTTACTACAAAAAAAAGAAAGAAAGAAAAATAGGAGAAAGAATAAGATCATGTAAAGTCCTGCCATTTCAAGACAATTGGTGCCATATATAGTATATGCCAGTATTTGAGGACTGTGTATTTTATATAATATCACAGAGTATGAGGTCATGAGTTTGATTCCCCTTACCAAAAATTAACAACATCAACAACAAAACACATAGAAAAACATAATAAACAACCTTCTTTTTCACTATAAATAGAATATATTCTTAGCAAGAAAATTTGAGGAAAACAGGAATATCTGAAAAAGAAATCATCAAAATAGACAATCAATTGGATTAATGATAAATCAAACATACAATAAAGTAATAAAGATTCAGCAAGAAAATCAATTAGTTTCACTAATTTCTAATACTATATCTTTCTTAATCAAAGAAGAAAATTAAATATTGCACATTAAAGTAACACTAGAAAGCTATAAAAACTAGTGTAAACCGTTTATCAATTTTTTATTGGAGGGGGAAATTTTAATTACCAGAAAGATTGAACTATCACAAATGTTTAAGTTTGAATATAAATTGTAAAAATGTCACTGGTTGATTTGTATGATAGTAGTGAGCATTAAAAAATTTTGTATCTGAAAAAAATACTGAATCAAGATAGAAAGTAGAAGTAAATAAAGAAAAAGCACTTCCACTGAACCAGTTAACATGACTTTATAGGATTCAAGGTTGGTATAAATTATTACTAATAGTACATTTAAAGCAATAAGGTAGTTCTCCTCTTAGGAAACACCCTCATTTTCTGACACTAGTTAATAGGTGCTTTGAGAAAAAATAAACTGTAAATGGCCAAACAGATTTGAGAATAAAGTGTTGATAAAACTGGCTTTCTACATGTTGAAAATCAAAACTAGACCCCATGTCTCACCATACACTTAAGTCTGAATGAATCAAAGATCTAAACATTAAAACATAAACAATCTACTGAAAGAGAAAGTAGGTAGAAATCTTGAAGACATAGATGTAAACAGAGTTCATCAACAAAACCCAGACCACAAAGGAAATATTACAAGCAATCAATAAATAGGATATCACCTTATTCAAAAGCTTTTGCCCAACAAAAATTTACCAACAAGGTAAAAAAAAAAAAAAACAACAAAGTGGGAAAAATTTTAACCAGTTGTCCCATAGACAAAAGACATATCTACAATGTACAAAGAATTGAAAAAAGTCAGACTCCTCAAATTCAAAGACCCAATCAAAAAATGAGCATCTGAGATTAATGTACATTTCTTAGATGAAGAAAATTATAAATATAAATATATAATAACAAGTTCAACATCACTAGTTATCCAAAAGATACAAATCAAAACAACATTGACATTTCATCTAACCCCAGAAAATGGCTACCACGCAGAAATCAACCAATAACTAAGATCCCAAGGGCAACTGGGGCAAGGGAAAAGGGAAAAGGAAGGAAAATAGAAGATTATATATATATATATATATATATATATATATATATATATATATATATATATATTTAAGATAGTAATATAGTCAGTTTGTCTTAATTCATTGAAAAGAAAGGTTTATTCTAATACTGTTCATAAAATATTTATATCTATATCTTGTACTCTGAAGAACTACAATGAAGGTAACAGTATGTAATACATTAATTACATCTATTAGCCTGTTTTGAAACTGTTTTATTTTTATTTTTCTTTCTTAAAATAAAAAAATACAAAAAGACACAGGAAATGCAGTTATAGCAAGCACTTTTCACTTACATTTTGTTTTTGGTTTTTGGGACAGGACCTGACTGTGTAGTTCACTCTGACCTTTACCTTAGTATGTAGCACAGACTGG
Organism: Ctenomys sociabilis; assembly: GCA_004027165.1. NCBI lineage: Eukaryota > Metazoa > Chordata > Mammalia > Rodentia > Ctenomyidae > Ctenomys > Ctenomys sociabilis. The sequence continues at coordinate 13,878 of PVKA01000906.1, forward strand.
CCTTGCACGCCAGGCAACCCTCTGGCCTCAGTCTCCTGAGTGATGGATTACAGCCGTGCATACCCCAACCTGCCCCTTATACTTTCTCTTCAAACCAAGAGAACATCCACGAGCTCTTCATTTGCAGCTGGACTGTAAAACAGTGGTGACATTTGAATGGTATTGTGAGGAGAATTTGACCTTCACTTGATTTTTCCATTAATACTCCCATTATTTGTTAAGCACAGCATGACTTAATACTTCAAAGACATTATTAAAAAGCCTAACATAAACTACATCAGCACGAATACCATCAAACAATGCACTATGTTGAAGCATGACACAATACCACTTAGAAATTATAATTTGTAGTTTATTGTTCTCACAGTTAATGACAGAGAGAATGCTATTGACAAGGAAGAGGTCTAGTCAGTGAATGCAATGAAATAAACCAGAACACAGCAAACTGGGGCTTTAGAATTACTGCTGGGAAGATCATATGAAACTTGATGAAAAGCATTTAAATAGAACATCTTTATATTTTCCAGGTTTGCAGAGTGGTTTGCAGAGTGGTTCTCTTTGAATATCAAATAATTACATTTAAGCAAATTTTTATTTTTAGACTTCCAGAGGTAAATTAATTTCAGGTTAATTTCTAACACTTTTGGTGAAGGAATATATTCAAAGTGAGGATTTGTATTAATCAAGTACCCATCTGTCTTCTATATAAGGCCATGTAAATCCTCCCTGAATCTGTTTTAAAATCTGGGCATGCTTTTGCTGGGAACATTATTTCAATATTCCTGCTGGAAATTAGGACACACATGCATTATCCATGAGTCTTATGGCCTTTGGTAACAGATTTCAGATTGTACTCTAATGAGCTCATGTAATGCCCCTCTTGTTTGGTTCATTACCTCTCACCTTGGTCCTCTCTACCTCTTTCACAGCATCCTTTCTGTCAGAGATGATCACCCTAATACATCCAAGATATTTGTTTAGGCATCTGAAAACATAGCTGTGGGATATAACAGACTGTTGTTTTCTCTGTTGTGTGCCTGTGCTTCGAATGTGTATCACTGTATTGTCCTGTAGAACGATTCCATATTTCTGTATTGCATTCCATTGTACATATGCTCGTGCTGCACGCTGGTTAGCCATCTCCCTAGGGATGGATAGCTAGGTTGCCTCAGCTATCTGGTCAACACATATAATGATAAAATACTATTCACATAAAAAGAATGTAGAGAAAAGTATCACACACATGTGGGACACTGATATACATGTAGAATAGAAGAATACATGCACAGCATGAGAACATGTGAAAGGGGGAACCACTTGAAATGGCAGTCCTGTTAAATTATGAGAAAGCTGAAAAATTCCTGTCACCTAATAACATGACAGTCTCCATAACATAGTAGCCTCACATAGTACTCACATGTATTTGCTGACACTGGTATAAACAAACTTACCATGCTGACATTTGTATAAATACTATGGCACATACAATTATGTAAAATCCATAATACTAGGTAATAAAAACTATGTTACTGGCTTATTTGTGTACTTAATAGTCCTTTCATCTTTACTTTGGATTATACTCCTTTGACTTATAGGGAAAACGTTTGTTGTGTCACAGTATGCCGTGTCATCCCGGTGGAAGATCTGAATACAGCGTGATAACTGAGGCCATGCGGAATGGCTGACTTGTACTTCTTTAGGCTTGGATAAGTAAAAATACATGGTGTTTTTACATATTCTCCATCTACCTTTTATGGAGAGCAAAATTCCCTAATGATGCATTTCTCAGAGGGACTTGTGACTGTAACTAAATATCGTGAGTTTACATTTCTACCAATCTGAAGTGTTTTCTGATTTCTCCTCATTTTAGTTAGCAGTTGATATTAAACAACTTACCAATTTTTACAGGTCTTGACTGTTGACTTAATTTGAATTTATCTAATTACAAGTGAAGTGGAACCATCTGTTCATTTATATATTGCTTTCTTGTGTGTGAGATAAGGGCTGAGTCCTGTGCCCAGGTTGGGCTTGAATTCATGATCATCCAGCTTTATCTTCTCAAATAGTAGCTGCAATTACAGGCAGGTCTCAATTTCAACTTGAAACGTCTATTTTTATTCTTGTTCAATCATTTAGATTCCTTATGGATTTCAGTAGTTCCCTGTTTGCATATTCTATAGTTAGTCATTTTGAAAATATCTTCCTGTAGTCTAGCTTCAGACAGAAGCTCGAAGTCAGGGTTAGCAGTTTTAAGAAAACCACCGAACAGCCTGATTTTTTTAATAGGAGTTTTACTAACCTCAGTAACACTTGTTTGGGGGAGTTTCTCTGTTTTTTTCTTTTTCACTTATCTGTAAGCATTTGACCAGCCACTTAGATTGGCACAACAACAGTCTTTTATCCACATCTATAACAATAATCTATTGATATCCACAGAATAATGGGAAGTCTTGAAGAGTTAATATGCTTCATTGTTGTCCATCTACCTTATATGGAGAGCAGGTGGACTTGCTGGGACAATTTCCAGCAGAACTATAAGATTTTATTACAAGGGCAGCAACTATTTTTGATAGCTATTCCCTGGACTCAGGAATAAAATCATCAGAGAACAAGGACAAATCCTTCACATGATCAGGAAGAAACTTCAAGATGAAAGGGAGAGCATAGTAAAGGGCATTTGGAGGAGACATATAGAATGCCGCTTGTGATGACATAGATAAATGAGGAACAGGTTATGTTCTTAATTTAGAAAAGAACAGCTTTAAATTTAGGGAAAATATCTGGTGACTTTGGACCCATTATTATCAGCATTAAAAGTGGAAGAGGGCTGAAAAAAGGGAGTGAGGGGACAACAAAGGCTCAAATCATGGACAGATCTGGGAGATGTCTTTGCTGCTTCTTGCTCCTACAATTAGCATTTAGGGACTAGAATTCCGTATTTCTGCTGGTAAAACTGAGTAAGAGAATTGCACTGCTATTACCATTCTTGGGGTCATAATTAACTATGGTCGTTGTTCTACTCCCCATCCGGCTCTGCCAGTCTTCTTGGCTCTTTGGAACAGCATATAGAGTTTCAGATTAAATACTGATGTTCAGTACTAAATACTGATTATACACTGATTAAAATTAAATACTGATTAAAAAGATTAAATACTGATGTTCAGACGTATATTTTTCTCTCTACATATTTTATTCTTATTGTTCTCTGGTTTTGAAATAAATCACCACAAAACGAATAATTTTAAACAGAACCAAAGAACTGTCACTGATGAAAATTATGTGGAAATAATGATCAGGAAAAGAAATCTCATATTGCTCAACAGTAGTGAAAGGTGACATGATTAATCCCTATTAGCTTTATCAAGCCAATCCCAGAAAGTTATTACTTTTAATATGGAAAGGTTTTTCCAACGTTTTTATTATTTATTTATTTATTTCTGTGTCATGCTATGCAGTTCAGGCTTATAGTGATCCTCCTGCATCAGCCTTCCTAGCACTGGGATCACAGGTGTGTGCCACCATATGAACCTGGAATTCCGGGCACAGCATGGCATGTGGTGCTAGGGACAGAACCCAGGTCCTTGCATTTGCCAGGCAGGTGCTTACACCACTGAGCTATCTCCCCAGTCACCAAGTTTTTTCAATTTTAATGTAAAAAATTCATATGTTTCCAGTTTTATCTAAAATCTGGGTTTTTTAACTACCACATATCAAGTTTCTACATAGCATGAAAAAAAAAAAACCTACACAGCTATTGGAAATGAATAGTAAAACTTTACAGGATTAAATTCTTTCAAAATATACAATTACTTATGACAAGATTGTTTAAAAAATGTATTTAGTACAGGGTATACAGGATCTTACTACACAGACTGGACTCACAGTGATCCCCTTGTTTTCAGCCTCTCAAGAGCTGAGATTACAGAAGCCACCATACCTAGTCTAGTATTTTTTTTTTTTTTTACTTTTGAGAGGAACAACTTATCATAGCAAAATAATGTAGAAAGAGATGAGAATTCATCACTCTTCTATTAGGCTAGACATCTAATGAATCTGAAAGAAAATGTAAAACAATCTAACTCTTCTCAAAATAACTTGGTCTTATAAAATACACTTCTTTTTTTTTTTTTTTTTTTTGTCTTTTTGAGACAGGGTCTCGCTATGCAGTTCAGGCTGGCTTTAAGCTCACTTTGTAGCTCAGGCTGGTCTCGAACTCACAACAATCCTCCTGCCTCAGCCTCCCGAGTGCTGGGATTACAGGCATGAGCCACCACGCCTGGCTAAAATACACTTCTTTAGAAAATAGAATGTTCATACTAACATATAATGGACAATTAATTATTTTAAAATAGATCAATTAAGAAAGCTTTTTTCCATAATTTTAACTTTCATTCTTACAAATAATGATCAGTATCATCCACATAAATATAAACTGAACTCTTCAGTTGTTAAAAGAGCAATGGAACCCAGATTTTAAAATGTTGGAGTATCGCAGAATTACTTCATTACCTCTGAATTGCATTTGAGGAATTCCTGATACAAAAGGGTTACATGATCTTATCTAAGTCCTTAGACCTAGTTCATTTTGAGAATCTTGAATTTGAAAAGTCTGTGTTATATTAGTAAACTGAAAATGCAATGATATAAATTAAAATTTGATTTCATTGAATTATATTCTAATAGAACAATACTGCTAGTTATATCAAGGTAACTATATGTCTCTTCTTTCATTTTAAAAACGTTTAAAAAACTATATAAGGAATCATGCCAAACCATATATATTTCAAGTTCTAATTTCTTTGAGAAAGATAGTGTTCTCGAACAATCAGTTACAACTTGGGTAAGTTAATAAGCCTTGTCTAATTGTATCATTTTTATAGTGTTTATTCTATAGTGTTATAATTAAATATGAATAATATCAGAAAGGTTTTAATTTCAAATAAGTAATATCTGCAATATCTTATTTATATAATATGTGCACACAATGCTCTGTTTGTATATGTACACACATAAACTTTTCATATTTATACATTTACAAGTCATATGTCACTGATTTTCCACTAATATTTTGAGGCTTTTTTGAGTTGTCTAAAAGTCATCTTCTAAAAAATGATTAAAATGATTTGGAACTATTTTACAGCTTAGCCAAAACCTAAATTTATCTTTGTATTTAGTTTCAGCACAATACCAGTCAACCTGACACATGCAGTGTAGTCCTCTAAGAGTATCTCCAAGAACCTAGCATCCTTCATGGTTGAAAGTCTTTGATATCACCATGTAATAAATGTGTTGTTCCACACTAGTCTAGACACAAAAATCACACAATTCTCACTTATAAATAGAAGCTATTTTACATAGCATCTTAGTGAGGTAAGCTTGTGTTATATCCTTTTTATAGAACAAGAAACTAAGCTGTGAAGACATGCTCAGACTTGTGTACGGGAAGTCATACAAATACTAGTGAAGATGATGATTCAAATTTAGCTTTTGGAACTTGTAGAAACACAATAATGGCATCATTACCATTATTTTATTCTGCAATGAAGAGCAATTCAAGTTTCAGATGGATTTTTTTTTTTTTTTTTTTGTCTTTTTTTGAGACAGGGTCTCACTATGCAGTTCAGGCTGGCCTCGAGCTCACTTTGTAGCTCAGGCTGGTCTCGAACTCACAACAATCCTCCTGCCTCAGATGGATTTTACTCCACATTAAATTTGTGTACTTCCAGCAACATAAATGAAGGACATGATTAAATAGCATGTATTGAACTAACCAGTTTCTTGTTCCTCTGGTTAATTAGCATTGTTACATATAGCAATCTGTTAGTAGCTGAATACATAAAAGAAAAATTGCTGACACACGCCTTTGGCAGGCAGAACAACCAGACCACTGAGACTAGGATAGTCAGCCTAAGGTACACAGCTCACACATCCTTGGAGGGTGGAGTAATCAGCGGGACCAGCAACAACAAAGTGGAAGTGTCTGAAACAGCAGCAAGGAGCTAGCAGTTGGACTCTGGAGGGCTCCACCATAAAAGGACCAGTCGTAGACCCCACTTTCAGAGGCCAAGATCAACTCCATATCCGGCACAATTCACATGGCAAACTTGGTTGGAATACACATTTCTGGGATCTGACATGGACACTATCACAGAACTATAAACACTGGTAGTATTTTACTACTTTTATTCTTCCTTGTTCATCTTCCTGGCTAGCATTTTCCTGTCTGATTGGATATCATCTTGTTTTGTTTAGTATTTTGTGGTTATTTTTGTATTTGGGTTTTTTCTATTCTCTTTTTCAAATCTTCTGTTTATAAATCATTTTTCTTTCTAATTTTGCTCTTTCTTCTTTTCACTCTTTAAGGTTTTCTACCATTATTTTTTGTTTTCGTCTACTAAACTTTTCTCCTTCCTCAAATATTTCTTGAATTTAAACTTTCAAGTGAGTAAACTTTGTCCCTTCCCTCTCTGATTGCTCCTTCATATTCTATGTCATCATGTACTCTAGTTTCCCAAAGTCCACTTGACTATCTTTGTACCTCCAGCCTTGACTCTACTATTTGTGACTTTATTCATCACTTTATCCTGTCCCCATCTGAACCCAGAATGGAACAAATAATAAGGGGAAAATCACTGCATACAAGCACATGATAAAAGTTTGATTTTGTTATATAACTTTAGAGTTTATCCCCCTGGTCACAGGTAGCAAGTTAATGGTTATGATAGTTGGTCAGTAGTCAAGCTGTATTTAAAACTATTGCTATTACTAACTGTACTACTTTAGATAGGATGCCATACATATTAAAATCAGGTTTTCTTGCATAATGACACTGTGATTTTAAGGGATCATAATCAACACAGCCCAGTACCTAAGGATTGGATACTGGGCCAGATTTTACCTTTTCATCCTTTACAAATTGGGAAAGTAGGATTTTGGAAGATATAAAGAATCATGTACATGTAAAAGATATCTCTGAAGAATAGACATCTCCTAGGGGAACCTCTGTACTAGTGATATAGCTATCAATGATAAGAAATCAGAAAGCTTCAACACAGAAAATAAAAAAATAGAAAATGATAAGACATGGGAGCAAAATACAAGCCCAGACCCCTAGCCCACCTGGGACAAGCCCAGAACACAATGAGATAGGTGAAACTGAAAATCAGATACTGAAAATTTCTGAAATGATAGCCACAGAAGTGGGAAAAAATTGGAAAAGGCTATAGATAAAATAATGTATCAGATACCAAAAGAAATGATACTTTAAATCAATGAGATTAAAGAAGACAGAGATAAAAGAATAGAAGAGCTGAGAAGAATGATAGAAATAAAAAATACCCAACATATGAAAGAAATAGAATCCATGAAACAAATCCAAACAGAAACCCAAGAGATTAAGGCCTCCATTGAAAGTATATGTAACAGACTGAACAAAGAATAGGGTATCAAAGTTTGAAGGTAGAATTGCACCTAATGAAAAGAAAGATATCTTTAAAATAGCAAGATAACATAAAAAATCAATCTAACTGCTATAACATGACACAAAGAATAAGAACATAAGATTGACTGGGGTTAATGAGAAAGCTGAAGACAACACAAATATTATAATAAAACTGCTCACACAAACAATAGAAGAAAACTTCCCAAGTCTGGATAAAAAATTTGACATACAAATAAGTGACACATATAAAACCCCAAACATCTAAGACCACAAAGGCATATAATAATCAAAATTCCACAATAACACAATATTAATGTCTACTAGAGAAAAGAAAAGATCACCCATCTGTGGTTATAATTGAAATGTGTTGACTTATGTTTGTCATGATATTTACCTGGTGTTGTTTACTCCTTTATACCCTGTGTTTAATTGTCCTTCCTGTTTAGTGGGTTCCTTCCATTCTCATTCATGGAGGTCTGGTCATTGTGGTCTCTCTCTAGGACATCTTTCAGCAGCCTGTGTAGGGATGGCTTTGTCATTATGAAATTCTTTTGTTCTTTGTCATGGAAGTATTTCACTTCTCCATCAAACTTGAAAGAGAGTTTTGCAGGGTATAATAGTTTGGGCTGGAATTTGATTTTGTGCAGGACTTGAAGAACTCTGCTCCATGGTCTTCTTGCCTTCATGGTTTGTGTAGAGAAATCGGCTGTAATTCTGATGGGTTTTCCTTTGAATGTGATCTGCTTCTTCTCTCTAGCAGCTTTCAGTATATTATTTTTGTGTTGAATTTCTGGGATCTTGACTATTATATATCTTGGTGTATTTTTACTTGGGTTGAAGTTAGTTGGTTTTCTGTATGCTTCAGTGACCTGAATGTTGGATTGTTTCCTCATATTTGGGAAGTTTTCTGTGATTACTTCTCTCCAAATTCTTTTTATGTCATTTGTATTGACTCCTTCATTCTCGTTGATACCAATTATTCTCACATTGTTCATTCTGGCATCATCTTGCAGGTGATGGATTATTTTTTTCCTGCATTCTCATTGTTTTAAAGAGGTTCTTTCTCATCCTTTCACTAGCTGCACCGGCATCTTCAAGATCTGAAACTCTGTCTTCACTTTCACTCAAATGGTTTTGTAGACTCATGATTGATATTTTTAGTTCTTCTATATCTCTTTGACTCTGTTCATTCTTTCTACTTCTTCTCTGTATTGTTCATTCAAGGAATCCATCATATTTCTGATCTCAATTTTTTATCCATGTCTTCTTTGGAGGTAGTTATTAATTCTTTCTCTGCAGTGTTTCTTCCAAGTTGGGTTTCCTCTGTATATTTCCAGACTTGTTTCTGTATTTCAGATGTTATCATTTCAAAGAATTCTTTTTTTTTCAAATAATTCTTTTTTGATTTCATAAATTATTTCTGCTTTGAGTTCCTCATGACCTTTCTGCTGTTGTGTCTTTGCTTCAGAAGCTGTTGATTCATACGTTTCAGTTGGAATAGTGCTCTCTGCACTTGTTCTGGGTGAGCATTCATTTTCCACCCAATCTTTCTGGAATTGATACTTTATTTCAGATACTATGTATTCAGATATTTCTTTTTTAATTTAGGGAATTACTTCTCATTTGATTTCCTCTATACCTTTTTGCTGTTGTTCCATTGCTGCTGTATCTGCTAATTCATTCATTACAGCTGAGCTAGTGTCCTCTGCCCTTACTGGTGAACTCGAGGTCTGGGATTGTGTTTTTCCCCTTATCTTTGTCATTTTGTATAGCACTGACCTTTGATCTGTGGTGTAGAGCTTTGGTGCAGCTATAACCTTAGCTTGTTATGTGATTTGGGTACCAGTCTATTAAGTTTGAGATTATCCAGGTATGCCTATCCTGGATCTAGCTGTTGTGTTCAGTTCCTTTTTGCTGCAGCTCCTGTGTTTCCCCAATGTTGGTTCCCTGGTCAGGCGAACATGAACCAAACTGGGATACAGAGCAAAAAATGAAAATTTCCACTGTCTTGGCTGGCTTTGGGGAAAGGATCTGGAAAATTGCTGGAGTCAGCCCTCCTGTGTCAGGCAGGTTGCTCTCTAGGTGTGCAGGCCTGGGCTTTGATGGATTTGCACACACTCACTGATCTGGGAAGCCTTATGAGTCATGCAAATTCCCACTCACTGGGACAGCTTGGGGCGGGATTCAGGAGGCTGCTGGAGTCAGCCAGTGTCTCAAGCCGGTCTGTTGGGCTGGATGGCCTGGGCGGGATCCAGGAGGCTGGTGGAGTGGGTTGCGCTGCCTCAGGCCAGTCTCTCAGGCTGGTCTCTCGGGTTCCCTCAGATTTAAAGACCCAATCCAGAAATGGGCATCTGAGATAAATACACACTTCTCAGAGGAAGAAATTAAAGAAGTGAATAAATATATGAAAAAGTGCTCCACATCGCTAGCCATTCGTGAAATGCAAATAAAAACAACACTGAGATACCATTTCACTCCACAAAGAATGGTTATCACAAGGAAATCAACCAACAACAAATGTTGGAGAGGTTGTGGGGAAAAGGGAACACTTCTCCACTGCTGGTGGGAATGTAGACTGGTATAACCATTGTGAAGGTCAGTGTAGAGACTCCTCAAAAGAGTAGGACTGGAAATCCCATTCAAGTTGGCTATCCCCCTACTGGGAATTTTCCAAGAGGAACTGAAAACATTATATCATAGTGATATATGTGTACCTATGTTTATAGCAGCACAATTTGTGATAGCAAAATTTTGAAAACAACCAAGATGTCCATCACAAGAGGAATGGTTGAAAAAGATGTGGTATTTCTATATAATGGAGTATTACTCAGCTATTAAGAATGCTAAGCTTGAAGCATTTATATTGAAGCGGATGCCACTTGAACATATACTCATAAGTGAAATAAACCAGACACACATGTGTAAATATTGTATAGTCTCCCTAGTATAAGAAGTGAAAAGAAGATATACAAATAGAAATGTACAACAACAACTAAAAACAACTGAGTCAGATAAGGCAAAGTGAATGGCATATGCTGAAGGGTACTAATCAGCTTTTCTTCTGGATGGTTAACAACCTAAGTTCACAGATCAAAGTGGGAGAAATAGAAGAGCCACAAGGCCAGCCAACATTTTGGTGCTAGCCTTTCAAGGTCAGCAAAGACTCAGGACATAGGAGAACCTGTACTGTAACATCATGAAACTCAGTTGAGCCCCAAATTTTCTGAACAAGGAGATTATGGAGCCACAGAGGAAAGAGATAGATGATGTATAGTGTGCCTGGGTAGAGTCACATGGAGAGAAAACTTTCTCTCAGGCTCTCACAGAGAGCAAATTGGTCAAGCATTGGCCATGACTCTTACACATGGATGACACAGACAAAGAATCTACAGAATAAGGTACAGGGTACAACATAAACCCTGATGGGATTTTACTGACCTCATCAAAAACAAAAACTACATGTTTTGGTAAATAGGTCTTGCTCTATCTCGGTCTTAACCATCCAGCAGAAAAGTATAAAAATGAGGTATACAATGCAGGGCCATAATAATAAGTTCAGCTGAAAATGGTTATGGTGAACAACTCATTCAGATAACTCACTATTGTTGTGGAATGCTGGACTGTGTTGGATTGTGTCGTCGAGTTCAGGCACCTAAATTGGTTGAATGACAGTGGAGTACCCATCTTTGACAGGTGTAGACAAAAGATGGGGTATAGAAAGGAAGAATCATGATATGTGTGTATGGACAGTACAGTTGGAATAGATAACGTCGCTCTTCTACATAATTCTATGAGAGGCAAGATTTGCACTAATGGTGGTTGGACAGGATATTATGTTGGCTTCTAGTACTATGGACAGCCACTAACAATGTAGAAAGTATTAATTATTGAATCTTTGATATAATTCAGGTATAAAAAATAAGATACATAAACAGCTACACTCTCTTAATTTACTGATAAGAGACATCTTCTATAATAATGTCTGTAAGTATAATATCATGTATGCACCTTGTACGATAACAAAACATTATGAAAACAGTTTGCAACATATTAATTTATCAAATCCGTCCTGTTAAGGTGTCATAAAAGTGTCTCGTTGATATTTTTACTTCAATAAAATAAAAAATAAAACAAATAAAAATAAAAAAAGAAAGCCCATCTGAATCACGGCAAACTTCTGAACACAAACCCCCAAGTCAAGAAGAATTCGGTGTGACATATTTCAAGTTCTGAAAGAAGACAACTTCTGACCCAGATTGATGTACTATTGTTCAAAATTAATGTAGAAATAAGGTGGTTCATGACAAGAACAACTGAAGAAACTCATGACCACAAAGCCAACCCTACAAGGAGTCCTAAAAGTTAATCTTGACAGAGATAAAAATGACCGTAATTTCAAGAATAACAACAGAAAGAAACCATTAGTTGGGCAGCAATTAAACAGCATTGAAAGGCAGGGAACAATAGCAGGAAAATATGACAAAGATCAGCCAATACAAACAGTTATAATTATCAATGCAAGCAGCCTCTATTCACCAATTAAAGAATCAAACTGGCAAAATGAATGAAGAAACAAGGTCCAACAATAGTCTGTATGAAAGAAACACATTTATTTCAAAAAGAAATTCATAGATTGAAAGTCGGAGGGTGAGAAACAATGCAAACTGAACCCTGAAAAAAGCAGGGATAGCTATTCTGTTTTCAGACAATATGTATTTCAAACTAACAATGAGAATTTTTAAAAGAGATAAAAAAAAGGTCATTACATACCTGTTACAGGGAAACCACAAACATATATATACCAAATATGGGAGCACCCGACTATATTAGACAGTTACTGATAAACATGAAAAATGAAATAAACAATAATACAATTTTAATGGGACGCATTAACACCTCACTGTCACAAAGAGATTAGGCAAAAAAGTCAAAGAAATATCAGAACTGAACAAGACCTGTGAACAAATGGATTTATTTGATGTGTACTTGAGTGTTCCACCAACATCATCAGAATACACATTCTTCTCAGCTATATATTCAATGTTGTCTAAAGCAGACCACAGAACATGATAAAGTAAATGCAAAGAAACTGAAATAATCCCATGTATGTTATCTGACTATAATGCAATGAAATTGGAAAGTAATAGCAAAAGAAACTGCAGAAACTCCATAAACATACAAAAATTAATAACACCCTCCTAACCAATGGGTAACAGACAAAACTGAACAAGTAATGCAATATCTACAACTAAACAAAAATGCAGATACAACATATCAGAACTTATGGGATGCAAACAAAGAAATCCTAAGAAGGAAATTTATAGCAGTAAAAACTTTTATCATCAACACAGAAAAGCACAAATGAAGAACCTAATCTTGCACTTTAAGCTTCTAAAAAAAAGAGAAAAACCCACAGAAAAGAGGAAATTAGAGAGATTAGATTAGAGCAGAAATGAATGCAATAGACTAAGAAAACAATATAAAGAATTAATGAATGAAAGAATACCTTGAAAGAACAAATAAAATTGATAAATCCTTAGTTAATCTTATCAAAAAAGGAAAGAAAAGACTCAAATTTATTCATTGAGGAATGAAAATAGTGAAATCTCTACAGATTCTGTGCAAAATCAGAAATCAGTACCTACTTCAAAAATTATTATAATTACAGGATGGAACATACAGAAGAAATAGACAGATTCCTAGACAAATATGAATTACCAAAGTTTATTGAACATATAAAAAATTCTGACTAACCCAGTATCAGCTAATGAGATTGAAATGTAGTTGAAAATTTGCCAACAAAGAAAATCCCAGATCCTGCTAGATTCACTGTTGAATCCTAGGAGGAATTCAAAGATTTTTTAATGCCAGGCTCTTTAAGAAAAGTGAAAGGGAAGCAATACTCCCTGATATATTCAAGGAGGCAAATATTACTCTAATATCAAACTAGAGAAAGATTCAACACAAAAAGATAAATACAGGCCAATCTCCCTAATTAACATAGAAATAAAAATCCTCAATAAGATAATAACAGACACAGTGCAGTAAAACATCAAGAAGATTTCACACCACGGCCAAAAGTGCTTCATCCCAGGAATGCAGGGATGATTCAACACACACACACACACACACACACACACACACACACACACACAAATCAACAAATGTAATACACTGTATTAATGGAAACAAAGACAAAAATCACACATTATCTCAATAGATGCATAGATGCAGAAAAAGGTTTTGACATTGTTTGTCAAGAATACCCTACAGAAATTGGAATAGACAAAAACGATCACTGACAAACCATCAGCCAACATTATACTAAATGGAAAAAAACTGAAAACTTTCACTTAGATATCAAGAACAAGACAACGGTGTCCCCTCCCATTCAATATAGTTATGGAAACATTAGCTAGACCAACTAGACAAGAGAAAGAAATAAAAGGAATACAGACTAGAATGGAAGAGTTAAATAATAATTATTTGTTCATGACATGGTACTCTACATGGAACACTTCAAAAACTCCACCAAAGGACTTCTCGTTTAATAACTAAATTCTGTAACATAGCTGGATATGAAGTTGATGGTCAAAAATCAACAGTATTCCTATACACACACAACAAACCACACATGCAGAAAGCACACTAAAAGAAAAATTAGGGAAACCATACCCTTCACGATCGCATCCCAAAAAAATGAAATATTTAAAAATCAAACAAACAAAGGGAGTAAAATATCTATAAATTGAAAATTACAGTACACAGTGAAGAAGCAGATTGAGGAAGATAACAGAAAATGGAAAGATACCCTTTGTTCATGAATAGAAAGAACCAACATTGTGAAAATGGCCATACTCCCCAAGCTGTTATACAGATTTAATGAAATCCTAATCAAAATATCATAGAAATACCTCAGAGAAGGATAGAAAAGATCCCTAATATTCATTTGGAACTGGAAGAGACCTAGAATAGCAAGACCATTTCTGGGCAACAAAGGCAATGCAGGAAGCATCACAATCTCTGACTTAAAATCATAGTAAAAAGCTACTATGATTAGTATTTTTTACTTTTTGGCTGACTCAGGCTGCCTTAAGGGTAGGTCTGGTATGGCATGTGGAGCAGGGGACTGAACCATAGTCCTCTGCACCTGACTGGATTTGCCCAAGCAGGCACTTAAACAACTGAGCTAACCAGCAAGCCATCCCAAAAGGTACTATGATTAAAGCAGCATTGTATTGGCAAAAATAAGCCCTGAGGATTAGTGGAACAGATCAGGAGATACAGACACAACCCAAATACACTCAGGCACCTTATCTTTCACAAAGGCTTCAAGCATATTCACTAGATGAAATACAGTCTCATTAATAAATGATGCTGGCAAAACTGGTTGTCAATGTGTTAAAGGCTAAAACTAGACGCAAGTCTATCATCATGCACAAACTAAAGTCAAAATTGATTTAAAAATCTAAATATTAAAAAAGAAACACTAAATCTACTGGAAGAGAAAATAGATAGAAATCTTGAAGACATAGGTATAGTCAAAAACCCAAACTATACAGTAAATACTTCATAGAACCAACAACCTAGATCTTATATTGTTAAAATGCTTTTTCACATCCAAAGAAATCACCAACAGAGTGAAAAAATGACCCACAAAATGGGAAAAAAATTTAGCCAATTGTTCCTCAGACTTAAGATTTATATAAAGAACATACAAAAAATTGGAAAAAAAAATCACACCACCAGATTCAAAGACTCAATCAAAACATAGGCACCTGAGATGAATATAACCTTCTCTGGTGAAGAAATATAAATAGCAACAAAATACATAAAATAATGTTCATCACTCATCATTCAAGATATGCAAATTAAAACAACACTGAGATTCCATTTCACCCCACAAAGAATGGCTTACCACCAAGAAATCAATGAATAACAAAAGTTAGATGAGCTATGGATGAAAGGAACCCTTCTCCAGTGTTGGTGGGAATGCTGACTGATTCAACTACTGTGGAAATCAGTGTAGTTAGTTCCTAAAAATCTAGGATTAGAAGTCTCATTCAACCCAACTGTTTTTCTTCTGGTTATGTTCCTAGCAGAATTTTAAAAAATATATACATGCACATCCATGTATATAGCAGCATAATCTGTAAAAGTTACCCAATCTTAGAAACTGCTCAAATGCCCATCAACTGAGGTAAGGATCAAAAAAAGTAGTATTTTTGTACAACAGAGTACTACTCAGCTATCCATAGAGACAGATAAACTTGAGGCTTTTATGGGAAAATCAATGCAACTTGAGACCATATTCATAAGCAAAACAAATAGGACTGTACATATGTACAATCATCATTTTGTCTCCCTAGAAACTGCAAAAGTAAATTAGATTCACAATGTACAATAGACAATATAAAAAAGAAAGAAAACTGCTCAAAAGGAAGGAACAACTGGGATGGGAGGAATGGAAAAAGATGCACAAGATAACTAAGATAATTATACTACTAACTTCTATTAGTTGATTAAAGAGAATCATTTGTGCATATACTGTTTGAGTAATTTTTCATGCCTCTATCTGGTAACTTGAGCATGTACCTTAAAGATAACATTGCACAATATATTGCTACTCTCTCATTATCCTGTTGTTAATTTTTTAATCTTTTTATTGTTTTATTCTCTTTAAAATATTTTTTAAAAGAATTGCTTTTGGAAAAGAAATGGAAGTGTATGACATTTAATAAACATTGAATGACTTCTATGAGGTTGGTACTGAGATATAATGCCCGCGACAGGCAAGACCATTGCTCTGGTGGAGTACATCTGAGTGGAGGCAGACAGAGTAAATGACAGAAAGTAATAAAGTGACAGAGAGTAGTAAACCAGTAATCATGCAAACACTGAGAAAAGTAGGCTACTCTAAATAAAGTGACATGTGAAGTAGTGTCGGGGTAGTTGCTATTTGAACTAAGTACTGAGTGAGGAGAAGGTAACCCTGTAGACATGATAGCCTGGTATGTGTAGGGATTTGTAAATACAAAGACCCTCCATGAAAGGGGCTTGCTAAGTTTGAGTGATAAGTGGAAAGAAGTGTCGCTTTTGTAAATGCAGCAGAAGGAGAGGAAGAGGAGTCAGAGCTTAGAATACCAGGGTAATGTCAGAAATACTAGGTGGGTCAGGTGGGGCAGGGTCTCAAAGACTGTGCTGGAATTTGGATTTTACACAAAATGTGGTACAAAGTCTTTGGAGGTCTTTAAGAGGCCATGTGACGTAAGAAAGACCATCCAATTGGGTGAGTGACGATACTTGCTTGCACCTTGACAATAGCCAAGAGAGACAGAGACATACTTTGGCTATTTTGGTGCTGACAGGATCTGGAGATCAATCGCACATCCATGATTAGGAAAAGAGAGGATGGACTGATTTTCACACATAAAACGTGAACTATTCTTTTATACCAAAATCACGATCCAAAAGTGAAACCAAAATTGATGCTTGATCCCAATTAAAACCTCTTCTGTGAAAGACTATTAAGAGGACAAAAAGACAAGCTACAGAGTAGGAGAAATCATTTGAGAATTACATGTCCAACCAAGGACCATATCAGAATCTTTACAGAATTCTCAGAACTTGGTGATGGGGTCTCCTAACTTTGCACTGTGTCATGGTTCCATAAAGGCCTACATTTACTAAGTGCCAATCTATATATTCATTTTTCAGAACTTCATATTTATGTTTAGTTATTAGTAAAAATGTGTAGTGTATATGCTTACATTCCTTGAGGTAGGTGGTATGTACTTCACACACCTGAATTCCTTTCATCGTCCCCTGTCCATAACCTACCACTGTCCTCCACACATATCTTGATCCCTTTCCTATTTTCATTTTGTATATGTTTGTGGCACGGGATGTTTACTTTCCTTATGTGGAGTTAGTACATGAACAAGGCACACCCCAATTTTTGTCTTAAACCTTATCCCTTGTCTCCTTCCCTCCTCCACCCATTTCCTGATCTGCTGACTCTTTGAAAACAATCTATCTTTCTCTTTCTTATTACCTACTTTTCATTTTGCTCTTTTATTTTTATTCTCTGGCATCCTATATAAGAGAAACCATGTAACATTTAGATTGCATGGAGACCTGTAGTTAAAAGGAATAAATTTTATGACATTTAGGTTACACTTCAAAAACTCCATAAGATAACACAAGAAAAATATATCAAGCTGCTAGCAATGACTTTTTCTAAAAGATACAACTAGGGGAATTTTCTTTTCCTGTATTTACATTTCTGAATCATTTAACATGTTTTATAATGAATATATAAATTTATAATGAACAAACGTGTATTTAAAGAAAGAAGAAAAGAGAACATATGGGCATGACTTATCAAAGATCATAAGGGACAGAAAAAGAAGTCCCAAATTGCAATTACAATAATTTTCCAGCACTACTTCATTTAAAAAGAAGTCAGAAGCTATACTATGTAAGACTTAAAAAAGGTTCCTCAGAGGGAAGGATGACTCTTTCATCCTCTTTCTTCTCTTCTTGTTTCTGTTAGAATGCAATTGTAATAACTGGAGCCCTGGAAGCCACCTAGAAGCTAAACAAAAGTGATAAATATCACTTTAAAAACAAAAAAAGAACAAGAGCGACTTTATCAGAGGAAGTGAGCCCTGTGGAAAAAGCACAGAATTGGGAGTCTCACAGCTCTTGGCTCTGAATCTCTTGTTTCTACTTATAGTGTCACCTTGGACCTTGGTGGCATCAACCAAAGGTGCTGTGTATGTATTGTGTATTGCTAGGATTATTTTATAAAGGCCATATGGGATATTTATAAAATAGCTAGACTATAGCTATGCCTTGTATTGTACATCTGTCAAATGATGGGGTAAAAAGAGACAAGTGAAGTTAATTATCCTATTGTCTCAGAGCTGGATGAAAGTAGGATGAAAAAGATAAATAGAACAGGCATTGCAGAGAGGAGGCTGTGAGGAGAGAACTGGGAGAACTTAAGCACTGAAGGACATAGAAGTGTTTACTTCTCATCTGGAAAATAAAACATATCAGGGAATGTCTGCTAGCTGTTCAGAGAGAAGGCACAAAAAGGGATAATGTGGATGTTTACAGTGGCCATTGCATAATAGGAATTCTGGGTTTCCTGAATTCCAACAGTAAAATATCATTCCCAGAGTCTGTGGGCAAACAGTGTAGCTTTCCCACGCACCACGTGTGGGCCAGTTGCTTAAGAAAGCGAGCATGGGTTCTGCTGAGGCTGAGTTCAAAAGGATGACTGGGTGGGGGAGGGGGCACTCAGACAGTCTTTGGAGACAAAAGTCAAGTAATTGAAGCTCTGGTAGAACAAAGATGCATTAGCTTTTCTCATGGGACCCACAGGCTGAGGAGAGTATTCAGGGGAAAAACCCTGAGGATACTTAGGAGTAAGGGTTGATTTTAAACACCTATCAAGTCCAGAAATTTCCACCACTTAGTCATGAAGATAGGACACAGTTAGTTAGAACTTTCTCTTAACCTGCTTCCATTACATCCTCTCCCTCATAATACTTCAGACTTACGTAAGGGCAGCAGAGTTGATCACAGCAGAGTTGGAGCAAACTCGGTAAAAGCAGCAACCTGCTGAGCCTCCGGTCTCTTGCCCTGGGCCACTCCCATTGTGGTGCACCAGAATGGAGAAGGAGCAGGAATCTTTCAGCCAGACTGATCTTCAAAAGAAGATTAAACTTAAATGACCAAGTAATTCTTTCTAATATTTGAGAATGTTCAGAGAAAGTATAAAGTGTTGTTCACATTTTTATCCAAGGACAGGGCAGCAGAGTGTCACAGAAAGGGTAGCATAGAAGTTTGTTTTATGCCTGCAAACAGTAAGTCCTGTCATCCAGTATTACAAATATAAAGGTAGCTTTTCTATGTATCTTAACCAAACTTTTGTGAGCTATGCATTACATATTGTGTGAGCTTCTATGTGGGCTATCTACTCTTCCCCTCAGGTGAATACAGTACTAGCAACTACCAACGTAAATTTGGATATGAATATAGTAGTTTGTTTTCTATGACACAATTCCCAGTTTTTCTATAATATTATAAATGGAAAATTGTGTTTTGGGGTTATGGTTCAGACTTCAGATGAATGGTAAAACATTTACTGTCTGGAATTAAGTGATAATCCTGTTCCTACTAAAGATGAAAAATGACCCAATTTTTTTCCAGCTTATGTGACTACTGCCCCAAAGTATTCTTCTGTTTCAAATTTCACCACAACCTACATGCTTTGATTTACTCTACATTTTATCTACAAATGAACACGAAAAAAACACAGTGGTGCTGAGTCTAGTCAGAGGGAATTCTGAACAACCAATGGTAGTCAATAGGCTCTGATTCTGCATCAGTTGCAAGTTGTCTCATAAAAATGCCCAGAGAGCACTGAACAGCTAGCCATAAGCAGCAACACCATGAATCTCTTTTGAATGTGGTTGTTCACAATCTGAAACAAGCTTAGCAAATTAGCATAATATGGCATCAATGTCTTTGTTTTGAGAGTACATTGATTGTCTTTCATATTCAATTGGAAGTTAGTTCTTTGGAGTAAAAGTGACAGTATGCGCCCTGGTTACAATATACCACATGTTGTACACAGCTATCTAACGAAATCAGTTCTTAATGGTAGTTTGGTACACAGAAAAAGTTCTTTCTTTTTTCAGTATTGTTCCATACCATAGCTGTAGAAGAGTGGTTTTATTTATAATAATGAGTTTTTTGAGATAGGGTCTTGCTAGTTCAGTTAGGTTGACCTTGTGCTCACTGTGTAGCCCAGGCTGGCTTCTAACTCACAGTGATTCTGCTGCCTTAGCCTTCTGAGCTCTGGGATACAGGGTGGGCCGCCATGCAAAACTTACACTTTAAAAAAAAAAAAATAAACAGTGCATATTTTGTGTATTCTAAAACAGATTTTTACTTCTTTTTTGGTTATAAAAATTGTTCTGTCATGTATTTAATTTAGTCTACCTTATGTTAGCCCATCTTTCAGAGTACTAGGTTCCTTTGTGCTTATATTTAGCAAATCTTATGAATGCTATCTGTTCACCCCCAGCTCCTTAATCATTATCTGTGCCTAACACATCATGAGGAATGCATTCATTTTATTCTCTACTGTACAGCAAAACTGAATTTCCTCAATTAATATGCCAAACACAAACTACATTAATTAGGCTTTAAGCATTTTCTTTATATACTCAGTTAAATCTATTTACATTACCATAATGTTTTGCTTTTTTGTTGTAATTTGTCATTTTTTCATCTTTATGAAAATATAACATAGATATTAATCAAACTTAGTTATAGCCATATTTTCATTTTGATATTGACCATAGGTGATAAAATATATCTCTTCTGTATATTTAAGGAAATCAAGCCTTTACAATTATTTTTGTGCAAAGATAATATCATTAAAATTTTTGTATTTCTTTTCTCTCTCTCTCTCTCTCTCTCTCTCTCTCTCTCTCTCTCTCTCTCTCTCTCTCTCTCTCTCTCTCTCTGTATTTTAGGGAAGGGTCTACAGGGTGTTCAGGATCTCACTACTAGATCAGACTCATAGTGACCCTCCTGTTTTTCTGTCTTTTTTGAGCTAGGGTTTTATTATGCAATTCAGGCTGACCTTGAACTCATGTTGTAGCCCAGGCTGGTCTTAAATGCACAGTGATCCTCCTGTCTCAGCCTCTGGAATGCTGGGATTAGAGGCATGTGTCAGTATGCCTGGCCAAAAATTTCATGAGGTAATAAGAAAAACAATCTTTAGCCTTCTTTCTTATATAGCCAGTTTATTTCTACTTGAGACTTCCTAAATATTCTCATGCCACATGTGTATTACAATTTAGCAGTTATCCAAATTAGTACAATAAATACACAGGTTAGAAAACCTTCTGCACTTATTGAATGTAGATACATTGCCAAGGCTGATGAAAACTGCTAAAATTTTCCCTTCAAATGTTCCCCAACATAACTTCTCACAACCAGTCTTTCCAACCTCAGAGGAGTCACAGAATTAAGCTGAACTTACTTGTCTCTTTTTACCCCATCATTTGACAGATGTATAATATAAGGTACAGCTATGGTATAGCTATTTTATAAATATTCCATATGGCCTTTATAAAATAATCCTAGCAATACACAATACATACATAGCATCTTTGGTTTATGAGTACATTTAATTAAAGTCAAAAGCTCAGTTCCTCATATACACTAGCCACATTACAAGTGCTCATTAGATACAAATGAAGAACAGCTACCATATTGATAATGAAGGTACAACATTGATAGTATATCATAAAATGTTCTTAGACAGTACTAGCCTACATACTGGGGAAACATGAAAAAATGTGAGCTGAGTTTTAAATGATGCCATTACAGTTTTCTACAAATGTCTAAAAAAAACTAATTAGACTGGAATGATTAGATATGAATTAGGCTATATGTCATCCAAAGGTTGCATCTGAAAAAAAGAAGAATAGTGTGTGTTGTGTGTGTGTGTGTACCCATAAACAGAAAATGAGGGACACAGGCAGAGACGAAACTAGACACCGTGCAGATAAGGGAAGCTAAGGAAAGTAGGGTGGATCTTATTTAGGAAAACATATACACTCTATTCTTTGACATACGAAACACTGAGATCTGGAATTGATTTTTCCTTTCTGAGAAGACAGGGGAATATTTTTAGTCTACTTGAAGTGACATGAAGTATCACCGACCAGACAATTTACAAAATCTAGAAATGTATGTTTCATACTTTCAAAGTTGGGAAGGTACAGTAAGAGAAAGGCACCAGGAGGCTTTGTTTTCTGATGAAGGTTCATTCTCTGCTTCTAAGATGCTGCTTTGAACACTCCCACCCACTAGATGGAAAGAACACCATGGCTTCATGTGGCATATTCATTCCCTCAGCTGGGCATGAGGTGGGACAAAACTGTGGTCAACCAATGAGATTACAAACACCATTGCTCAAGTAAAATTGATTAGTCAGAGTCAAATGGGGAAGCCAGACCCGCGGCAAGCAGGCATGAATATAGAACACAATGTCTTTCTGCTGGAGGTTGGGTTAGGGGCTCTTTCAAGGTGACTGATACCTATTTAGAATATCAATACCTGATGCCTATCCCCAGAAATGTTATGTGACTGCTTTTGTTTATTCTTTTGTCTTGGGTTCTGGCCCACATTAGGGAGGGTCTGTCTCTTTCAAAGCTGGAAAATCATTTTATCTTCCATATTGTCTTTTAGTGGGCCTACCCTTGTCTGACTGCCTCAATTTCTATCTAATTTAGCTGCCCGCAACAGTTTCATAGGTAGAAGGGTAAAATGGGGAAAACTGAATCAAGCCCTTCAATAAAGGCACCAAGTTTTTATGACTCGGAAGACTATGTCTCCTAATACTGTTTCACTGGGGCTTAATTTTATTATTTTTTTTCATTGATGTATTTGGTACAGCGTCTCACTAGGCAGTTCAGACTCCTAGTGAGCCTCCTGTTTTCAGCTTCCCCAGAGCTGGAATTAAAGGCTTGTACCACCCTGCCTGGACTCTTTGTCAGCTCAGCATGCCCTGAGGGCAGGGCCAGCGAGGCACGTGGGACTAGGGATCCAACTCTGATCCTTGTGCTTGCCAAAGAAGGTGCTTAATCTGCTGAGCTATCTCACTGGCCCTAGGGATTAACTTTAAACATAAATTTTTGAATACAGAAACACTCAAACCATAGTAGAGGTTGTGAGAAGCAATGTAGCAAGATGTGGGACAGGCAGCTACCCAGCTCTGTGGAGATTATTACGTATATCTGTCGTTCTTTAAAAGAAATGCAAAAAAGTGAAAATGCTTTTTTAAATGTTATGAATTATGTGGGGGACTTGTAGTGACCATTCTGTTGTCAGACACAGATATTACAGATGGTAACTGAGTGGTGTGCCAAGGTTGTTTACTGTTTTAAAATCAATGGTTGAAAAATTTTATTAGTTATCTCCTCTTTGTAAAAACTCCACTCAGCTTTCCATTTGGATACTGTTTTTCTGCTACACAATAACCACAGAAAAGTAATCTGTACACTTTGTGTGTGTGATTTCTTCTTCAGACAGTAACTCCATTAAAAGAAAAACAAACTTGTTTTTTGTACATTCATGGGCTCGTTCTACCATGGTGCCTACCATAAAAAATACTCAGTACCAATAAATATTTTAGTGAACAAATATGTATTCTCACCATTGGCCAAAAGTTTTAATATTCAGTCGCTCCCCTCTACCCCCCAAATTGATAGGTAAGTAATTAACTGACTTAAAAAAAGAAAAAAAAAAACCACTTTATAAGTCCAAAAATACCCAATAGTCTAATGCCCCTCGGAAGTTAACATTTTCTCAGATAGTGCTGCCATTACCAAAGGGAGTTTTACAAATGCTTCTTTTAAAAATTGCTTTCAGAACCTGCTTCACACATTTCTTCCATTTTTCCCTACCGCGAGGCGGTCCCTCTGTTTGTATTTTTATAAAGGTATGCGACTCACAAAGGTGCTGATAAATCACGTTACTCAGCTAATAAGTATGATTTTGTGCTCGCAATTTTTTTAAACGCTAGGGCTGGTAACTATGCAACTAACGGAAAGGGGAATCAAGGATACAGAAACAAGTTCGGATAAACTATCGAAGCACAGACACTGCAGGACCAGAGCCGCAGTCAGCCTCAGCACCACTCAACGCCTCAGCATTTCTTGTTGGTCCCTTGCCAGATGGCGTCATACCCGTGCGCCCTGGAGGCGGGACTTCCGGGCTCCGCCGAGCCAATTCCGGAAGGGCCGGAAATGCCTGCTGAGTAAACGTTGAGGGATTTTCACCGCCTGGAGCTCCGGGTGAATACTGCGTAGCACAGGGTTAGGAGAACGATTGGGCGAGGGTATATTCGCGATTGACAAGATTCAGAGCAGTGTAAAACAGGATTTAAAACATGGATAGTCGCTTGCAGGAGATCCGGGAGCGACAGAAGTTACGGCGGCAGCTCCTTGCTCAGCAGGTCCGCGGCCCCGTGGCCTCTCGGGGAGGGAGAGTGAGCGGCGCGCGCGGCTGTCCCCCCCACCCCGCCTTCCCCGCGCCCCTTGCGCTTCCCTCACACAGCTGTCAAGGACTTCTTTGCCCTGCGACCCGGATGTTTGAGTCTCCTTGTTTTCCACTCCTGCGGTCCTCCGAAGTGTTTTTTAAAAATGTAGTGCTTATTGTTGACTTCTCTGGTTCTCCCTGCAAGTGTCTGACACGGTGCGCGCAGTGATGGGACTACATCACTGTCTCTTGGTCTCTGTAAAATACGTTAATGCAGTTCACACAAAGATAAGTGATTTCTTACCCCTAAATTTGCCTTCACTATTTAAATATACTTCTGAGCCTTTCCTTTCCCTTTATTCATCATCAAGTTCTTGAGATATATTGGTGAATAATTTTACAGTATTTCGGGGGAGGATCCTATCCAAAGACTGCACTGTAAGTGGCCGGAATGTAAATTTTAGATTCTGTGTTATGCACAGTATCTTTCACATCGTCTGCAGTAATATTTGAATTCTTACTCTGTACTAGTCATAATCTTTGAGATGGCGTTGTCTTTATTGAATAATGAAAAAGGGTTGAGAGGTAAAGTTATTTCAAAATCCTGTCACTCACCCGTCCCCAGGAAATTGAACCCAAGATTGTGTTTCCAATGTTTGTCTTCCAAACGTTTGTCCTTCGCTACTTCTTTCGATTGACACTTGCTGATTAGTAGAATACAGGTGCAAAGAATACAGATTGTGCCAGTTCTGCTTAAAATCCGTAGCACTTACCCATTTTGGAATGCAGATTAATAAAAATGGTAAGGAAGATGTTCATAGGTTTAATAAGCCATTTTTCTGTTGTTAAGCATTAAATCTTAGTTTTAGTAATGGTAATCAGATTGCAATTTGTATAACTATGATAGGTAGATTCGTGGTATCCTTCCTAAAATGCGGGAATTTGAAATCAGATCTGCTTCCTTTCTTTTTGGAGCCAAGATCTTGGATAAATTAAGTATCTTTCTAAGTCATCTTCTCAATCTATTTTATCATACCTTCAGAAATGTTCAATGGCTCTTTGTTGCAACCACATAAGATGTTTTGCTCCTTAATGTTGGATTCAAAGCTGTTTCACTCAGAATACACTGTAGAACATTTACTGAGTGTCTTACATTGAGCAAATACCAAAGACCAGGAGGTGTTGGCAAGTGAACTCTGAATGATAGTCCTCTACCTTCTAAGAGCTTACAAAGTGTATAAAATTGGTAAGGATGTCCATTTATCTTAATACTTAATGCCTTCTATTTATGTGTCAAACTTAGCTAAGATTGTACCATTATCTTTGACACTGAGTCACATGTTCTACCTTTTATAGATTAAAAAAAGTGAAGCTCAAAAAATTTAAGTTGCATGTTCAATGACACAAAACTGTTAAGTTTGCAAGCTGCACCTTGACGTAGACCTGTCCATGCTCTTTCTAGTAGAGGTGCACCCTGTTTTACTTAGATATGAACTTTAGTAAGAATAACTGATGGAATTAACAACAGACATCCATTTCACCATTTTTTTTTTTTTGCCTCTGTTCATTTTTGTATATATGGACAAGGCAGCCCAATTTATTACTTTCTAGAACATGATTTGAACCGTACATACTTCATGGTTTTAAAAACTTGTCCTCTTTCAAAATTCTGTCTATCCTCTGTGGCATGGCTCAGAGCTTCATGATGAAGCCTGTGCTCATCTCCTTCCTTGGCCTAGGTTCTTCTATAAATTTTTATATGTTAATTGTGCTATAGAATATAAATAGTTTGCTTGTATAGTCTTTTCATTTGACGATTTTTGGTTTAATCTACCCTAGCGTTGCTTCTTGGGCACAGTTAGCTTTTAGTAAATATTTGTTGGTTAATGAAATATCCAAGGTGAGCACAATTTAGAGTGTCATTTTCTTTTGTCTTCTACATAAAGACATTGTTGCCCAGACCATAATGGTTATTAGTTACTGCTACCATTAGCGGTTCATACCAGCTTTTTTATTTTAACTTGTATCTTTTCTTAAAATACGGTGCCTTGGAAAGATAATTAACTGGCATAAATTCTTCAAATAATACACTTGGTACCACCATAAGAGAAAATTATAGTCATTCTATAATTTATAAAAAGTTTGACTAGTGATTATTTATACATAATCAGAATTTTGATTTAAAGCAGTTCTCTTGTAGTACATTGTATCCTAATTTAAATCCTACAAGAAAATCTCATTTCTTCATTTACATTAAGCATCTGCTTTTATTATATTGGCAGGTATTATATTGGCTAATGGATATATAGTATCAACAAGTTGGGTATGATTCTTCCCTTCAGAAGAATTACATTTTATTGGGGATAAGTAAACAAGAGTAGATTTATACAGATAATTGGAAATCATAGTAGAGACTGTGAAGTGGTACCAATAGAAAATAAAAGTAAGCCATGCGTGGTATTGCGTATTTGTAATCTCAGCCACTTGGGAGGCAGAAACAAGAAGATAACAACTCTAGGCAATCCTGAGCCACATAGCAAGCATTTGTCTCAAAGTACAAAGGATTGGAGATGTAGTTCAGTACTTAGTATGACCAGAGAAGAAATAATACGCAAAAGTAAGATAATTTGAAGTTGTATTAAGTGTTAGAAATGAGTAAGAAAATCAGGAGACAGAAAGAGTAATGACAGAGGCCTCCTATATTTATACTCTGAGGTACGAGTTGTGGAAAAAGAAAGGGTCCCAGCTAAAGGAGGTGCATGTGTGGTCCACTGCCCGAAAAGAAAAGGAATTAGGCAGATTTTATGGCGGAATTAAGATTTTAAGATGGTTGATATATCAGAAGAGACTTATTGTTGGAAAAATTTGAGGGCAATCATGTGAAGTGGATAGATTGAAAGATCAGTGGCAAAAATAAGTAGGTGGGTTACTGTACTTAAGGTTGCTACTAATTTGTTATTCTGACATTTTAATATATGTTTAATATACATTTCTACCCTTTGTGCTAACAAGATTATTTAATGAAGATTTTCCCATGAGCATCTTGAGCTTAAAATGTATATTCAATTGTTCTTTGTGGTGTTCTGCACTTTTTTTTGTGTAAATTTCAAACTTTTCCATGGATTGGTCCTAATTGTCCTTGACCTTTGTTTACATTTGTTTCATTTTAGAAAATTTCTCCAGCTGCCAACCAAAACTGACGTTACTTTTTAAAGATATTATTGAAGTTCACAGTTGTGTCTGTAATCTTAGAAACTTAGTCTGAATAAAACTGAATAAATTTTGTTTGAGTGGTAGATCAGTTACAGAATATATGTAGCATGTGAGCTGCTCTTTTGGATTATTGCTACTACTGCTAACTCTTGTCCTAAAATTTAAAGTACAAAATTGTTTTATTTCAAATATAACTGGAAATATAAAAATTTTCCAGCTGTTAGGCATTCTGAATATTTTTTCAAGATATTTTGATTTGTCTTTAAAATACTTTTTTATTGCTATTGGTTTGTGATATGTAGTGATTACAGTCACCGTGGAGGATTAATACATGTGTGTGTCACATCTCGATTATTTTTATTCATTGTACTGTCCTTTAGATCCCCTTCTATCTCTACAGAGTGTACTTGTCTGTTTGTTGACATGGCTCTTTAATTTTACTCTTCAAATTATTTATATTTGCATCTTTCATATTAGAAGAACCATGTGATATTGCATTTTCTGTAACTTTTTTGCATTATTATAATGGTCTGAAAATTTATCAGTTTTCCTTCAAATGATTCAAATTTATCCTTTATGGCTGAGTAATACTGCATTGCTTGTATGTGACACATTTTCTGTGTGCATTTATCTGTTGCCGGGCACAAAGGCCATTTCCAAGATTGAGCTTTATGAACATGGGTGCTATATATATGGGTGTATAGCACTGTACGCAGGAAAGGTACAGCTGGGTCAAGTGGAATTTCTAGTTGTAGTTTTATAAGGAATCTCCAAGGGCCGGCGATATAGCTCAGCAGACTAAGCACTTGCCTAGGTAAGCGTAGTGGCCAGGGTTCGATCCCTGCTTCCGCTTGCTGCGCCGGCCCCACCCTCCGGTGCACTGAGCCGGTGATGGGAGTCTGGGCGTCGTGGTGTGCGCCTGTAATCCCAGCATTAGGGAGGCAGAAAGCAGGAGGATCACTGTGAATGTGGGCTGCATAGTGAGACCCTGTGTAAAAAAAAAAAAAAGGAATCTCCAGACTGATTTTTGATAGTGGTTGTACTAGTTTATATTTCAGTTAACTGGTGTGGAAGGATTCTTTTTTCTCTCCAGCATGTTGTAAAAAACATAATAGTCTTCCTTGTTGCAGTAAGCTTAAATATGGAATCTGTGTTGTTTTGATTTACTTTCCTCTAATGGCCAAAGATGCAGAACATGTTTTCATGTACTTATTGGTTATTTGTACTTCTGTGAAGTTTTTCATTTCAGTTGCCCAGCTGTTCATTAGATCTTTTATTTTGGGGGCCTAATTGTAACCTCTAAATATGATATAGTATTACTGAAAGGTAGTTTGGGGTACAGAGGATGAAGGGAATAAAGAAGGAGGGAAAAAGAACATCAAATACAAACAAAAAAAGAGGGTTTTTATTTTTTATTTTTTTATTTTTTGTAACTGGAGTAAAGAGATAATGGAGAGGAGGTTTGAGAGAAGGCTGGTGGGGCTAGGAGAAGGGATGCAGAGCGGGATGTATACCTGCCTAGTAACAGAAGCTATGAGAAGATCAGGACCTGCTGATATGTTGGCAGCACACATGGGTTTGAATCTTGTATAGTTTTGGAGGAGAGTTATCCTGACTTGGCCATGGGGGTACTGTTTAGGTTAAAGGACTGGTTCTTATTCACCATGATGAATGGAGAAAATGAGAAAAAGGAATAAGAAAAAAAAAGTGCACAG
Source organism: Ctenomys sociabilis (assembly GCA_004027165.1). Classification (NCBI taxonomy): domain Eukaryota; kingdom Metazoa; phylum Chordata; class Mammalia; order Rodentia; family Ctenomyidae; genus Ctenomys; species Ctenomys sociabilis. The sequence continues at coordinate 43,320 of PVKA01000906.1, forward strand.
CTACAAAACACAAGATTAAATAGTTCCATCAGTCCTATTTGTACTGTAGTCTGGATTCAACCACTGTGCCCTTTTGCCAGTGTTCAAAAATGGAATAGAGGGATGTGGACAGACTGCTGGATCTGGCTACTTTCTCCACCTCCACACTCCACAAGGCATCTCTGCCCACCGTTTGCCTTTTTTCTGCCCCTTATTTGACCACTGCCCACGCCTGTGCCTCGCTGACCCAGCTCTCCTCTGATTTGTTCTCCTGCCTGCTATGAGAATCTTGGGTCCCTCTGTAGGCAGTGTTGTGATTAGTTTCAGTTCAGTTCTTGTGGGTGTGGCACCTGGAAGTTTTGGCCTTTGTTTTAGGACTGGATTCTTTCATTTCAGAAAGTGAGGTGAGGAAACAGTGTGGTTTGGCCTGTTAGTCTTTCACTGATGTCCAAAGGGTGTTTCTCAGTTCTGCTTCCTTCCCTCTGTGATAATCCCAGTCTCTTTCATAGCTTTTGGTAAGGCTTTGTGTAAATGCCACTTACATGCCCTCTGGCTAAGTCAGCTCTTCTCCACCCCCATAAAGCATCACTTTCCAGCCTAGGACCTCTGGTGCTCTGGAACTCATATTGCTTTTTAGCCTTTGGGTGGAGGTGGGAGGTTCCTGTTGAGCTCCAAGCAGTGGGTGATGGGCTGCATATCTAGCAGGATTAGAATTTACTGGTGTTTGGGAGAATAGAGACTACCTGTTTTGGCACTGCTTGAACCACTTTTCTTCCTGGGGTTTTGCCTATTGCCTCTGCTGTCCACCCTTCCACTGCCCTGAGGCATGGCTTTCCCAGATCTAGCACTATCTCCATAAATCAGGACTTGGCTCTCATTTTCTTTTTCTCAAGGACCTGCCAGTGCAGCTCAATTTGTTTTGGAGGATTCCTTGGCTTTTAGTTTCTCGGATGCCCTTTTCTGCACATATCTCACTTTCTGGGCCCCTCCTCACAGAGGGAGGGTGAATAGCCAGGATCGTATCTCAGGGATCTGAGCCAAGGCCCTCCCTCCTTGGGGTGTTTGGTACTCTCCCAAGATGGTGTGTTTGATGGTTCTAGGCCTAGGAGTGCTGCGTCCACAGTCAGCACTGCTTCCCTTTCGGACTGCCCAGAATACTGGACTTGCTCTGGTGGGCTGCTCCTTCAGGTCAACTTTTTCTGTCTGGCTTTGCTTGCTGTCCGTATTTCTAAATACACTTTCCAGTGCTCATCCCCCAGACTTACGGCGTGCACCCTTTCTGGTTGGCTGAGATGGATCCTCACTATTTTATCTGTTTAAAAGATAAATTGTGCAGCAAGTATCTGGAATGACTATTCAGTGCATTGTGATTAAAGTTTTAATTTCTGCCTCTCCTCAGTTGGGAGCTGAAAGTGCTGACAGCATTGGAGCTGTGTTAAATAGCAAAGAGGAACAGAGAGAAATTGCTGAAACAAGAGAAACTTGTAGGTCAGTTAAATAATTTTTAACAAAATATTAACATTATGAAAGGATAATTGTTTTAATAAACACCCATATATATGAATGTATTGTTATAAAAAGCATCAAAGATTTTAAAAACATTAACTTTTTGTTTTTTTCTGAACTGGTTATCAATCCCTGGACCATGCTAGGTAAGTGTTCTACCACTGAACTACATTCCTCTCCCAGAAATAATCATTTTTAAGGTCAGTTCCTAACTGATGAAACATTAGGCTAAGTATTAGCTTATATACCAGAAATAAGTTTTTAATTATAAATTACAATTTAATGAATTTATAGAATTGAATTTACCCTAAAAGTAATGTTCATTTGATAGTTCAGAAACCATTTTAGAATTTTAGTTTATCAACTTGGACATCGGTTTTGCTTAAGAAAGATTAAAATAGTGCATAATGTAAAAGTTTATTTTTATGTCACTTTTAGCAGTTTCTTATAAAGTACAAAATTGATGGGTTTTCTAAATTTTGGGATACTTTATAAACTGGGTACAGAAGCTAGGAACAAGAAAATGTTTATCTTGTTCTGTGTTTATATTGCTTGGTATTATGAGCAGATCCTATATATATTGTATGCATTTGTGTGTAATTTTTCCATTTTACTTCTCAGGGCTTCCTATGATACCTCTGCTCCAAATGCAAAACGCAAGTACGTGGATGAAGGAGAAGTAGATGAAGACAAAGTGGAAGAATATAAGGTAAATGGAAAATGAGGTAGTTTTATGGTGAAGGAAAAAGTAAATCCTTACAGCAAATTCACATCCAAATTTGTGGAAACCTGAATATGAAGTATGTTAAAATAATTGTTAGTACCATATGCTATAAGTTACTTAAGACCTTTAGCAGCTATGAAATACTTAGCATAATGCCTGGTAAGCACTGGTAATAATTTTTTTGTAAAAGAAGAGTGAAAAGATATGTATCAAAAACTCAGATCTGGGATCACATTTTGAGAGACTGCAGTATTTTGTGCTGTGTTATTCCGTGCTAACAATGTAGGGTGAACTAAACAAACATTTGGAGAACTCATGAGCATTGTTTCTGGAAGCAGCCAAGAAGACCCCACCTTTTAAACTCAATAGTTATAAAGTTTATTTAAAATGAAGGTATTAGGGACAAAACCTCAAGTTTTTTTCAAGTTAATTGTATATATTTAGAAATGCAATATTATTTATTGTAAATAGTATATTGTAAAATATAACATTTTCTAATAAAAAAAGAAATGCATAGTTTCAGTAAATCTCTAGCAAGTTCCGTGATACATGACCTAATCTCATATACTGGAATACCATCTCACATGTTAGCATTTTGAAACATAGCATTCTTATGTATAACTTAAATGTTTGTGACTATTCAATTTAACCATATACAGTTGCTAATATTCTTAATATAAAAGTTTTCTTTTTTTTATGTACTTGGTACAGGGTGTTCAGGGTCTCAGTATGTAGCGCAGACTCACAGTGATTCACCTGTTTTCAGCCTCCCAAGAGTTGGGATTATAGGCACATGCCACCACACCCAGTCTCAGTTGCTATTTAGCCAGCATGGCACACCAGGGATTGAACCCTGGTGCTCTGCCTAATCAGGTGCTTTAATCTGCTGAGCTATTTGGCCAGCCTAATAAAGCAGTTTTCTAATAGAAATAAATGGCCTATCTTTCATGACTCAAGCTACACTTTAATATGTGTAGTATTATATATTAAATACATAATTCCAGATAATCGAGTGAAGAGAATCATGATAATGATGAGTAATATTTTTCTAAATATCAACAAGTTTGATGAGAAACAAGACTTTGTTAACTTGAAACATTGTCTTTAGGGGAAATAAAATAGTTGGGCCACAGCGATAGCTCAGTAGTCTAAGTGCCTGCCTGCAAGCACAAGGGCTCAGTTGGATCCCCAGGACCATATGCCTTGTGAGCCCCACTCCTAGCATGCCTAGCTGGCCACTGAGTCCAGGTGTGGTGGCACATGCCTGTAATCCCAGCTGTGGGGAGGCTGAAACAGGAGGATCACTAGAGTCTGAGCTATGTAGCAAGACCCTGTACCAAATACATAAAATTAAAAAATAAAATATTTGCAGTAAGTTAAAATATATTAAGGGAGGAGCCTATAAATAATAAATGTCTCCTTAATCTTTTTCAAGGATGAACTAGAACTGCAACAGGAAGAAGAAAATTTGCCATATGAAGAAGAGATTTACAAAGATTCTAGTACTTTCCTTAAGGTAAAATAAGTAATTTTCAAATCTTAACAGCTCTTAACATTTATGCTTTGTACCCTACTTGTCTTTAGGATTTTTATAGTTATTGAGGGATCATTGTTAAAAACTGAAGATTGTTTAGATTATCCTTGAAACATTCTGTTGTGATTTGGCTGCATAGGAAGAGATAAAGATGTAATTTTAGTAGTATTTAAGAGTGATGAAGTCATTTGTTTATGTTTTGTGCTTTTTACTACTTAAGATCCATCATATCTTATGTGTTCCCATAATAAAAATTGGAATTCAGTGTTAGTGTATTTGCTATCAGTGTATATTTCATTAAATTTAATGTGACGTTTTCTTTAGGGAACACAGAGTTTAAATCCTCATAATGATTACTGCCAGCATTTTGTGGACACTGGGCATAGACCTCAGAATTTCATCAGGGATGTAGGTATGTAAGACTTTTGTGCACTGTTCTTTTGCTGTTGATCACATGCATGTGATACATCCGCTTTTAGATTATTTCTGTCAAAATACTTTTTCCAGTTTTTTGTTCTCAGTACTGCCAGTATACTTTCATTTTCCTTTGAGCAATGTTGCTTTTTTCTTTTGTTCTTTTTAGATAATTCATATGCTGTACATCTCACCTATTTCAAAGGGTATAATTCAGTATTTTTTTAGTGCACCCACAGGGTTGTTGGCAGCCATCACTGTGACATATTTTAGAGCATTTTCTTCTTCCCTAGGAAAGCCCTGTACCCTTTAGCAGTAATCCTAATACACATACCCCACCCCCTTAGTCTTTCTCTATGAATTTGCCTGTTCTTGATATTTCATATAATTGAAATTGTGCAATAGGTGGTCTTTTGTGATTGGCTACTTTCACTTAACATAGTATTTTCAAGGGTCATTAATGTTGTAACATCTGTTGGTCCAGCTTCATTGTTGCCAAATAGTATTCCACTGTATCTATGGGTGTGTGTAACATACTTTGTTTACTTACTCATTTAGGTTTGCTCTTTTGGTATATTATGATGCATGTTTTGATGGATTGGGAGCACTACTGGGGATTGTAACCAGGGCCTTCTCACTGAGCCATGTCCCAGTAGCCTTCCTCTTCCTTTCTATGGAGATTGGGTTTTTCTGAGTAACTCAGGTAGGGCTTAAACTTGTGCTCTTCCTCCCTCAGCCTCTTTCAACACTGGGATTATGGGCATGCACCACTGTGCCTCTTATGCACATTCATGTTTTAAGATTTTTTTGTGGACATAATGTTCTTATTATCTTTTTGCATTATATCTGGAAGTAGAACTTTTGGATCATGCAGTAATTTTTATTTTCTATTTTTTCAAAATTTTCTTGAGTTTTTTAACATCTTATTTTCTTTATTGCTTCTTTTAGTTTTTTCTGTGTTATAATTTTATGTTTTAACATTTTAGGAAAGTAAATATTTTTGAAAGCAGCTGTGCCATTTTATATTCTAACCAGCAATGTGTGATGATTCTGCTTCCCTCACATCCTAGACATTACTGTTGTCTGTCTTCTGAATTACAGCTGCATTGGTGGATGTCAAGGGTGCCTATTTGTGGCATTGATTTGTATTTTCTTCGTGAATAATGACACATTCACCATTTTTTTGCAGGCATGTTGTCGTAAATATTTTTTTGGAGAAATGTCTAAAATTTTTGCTTATTTTACAAATTTTCTTTTGCTTTTTATTATTGAATTAAGAGTACTTTATATTTCCTGTGTGGTGTGTGTGTGTGTGTGTGTGTGTGTGTGTGTGTATACACACATATATATATATACACACATATATATATGTACACACACACACACACACACACATATATATAGTGTTCATATTTTTTATGTATTTTTTGGTACAAGTCTGTCATATGGGTGGTATGCAAATATTTCTCCCATTCTTAGTTTTTTGCTTCATAGTATCTTCTATAACCCAAAAATCTTAATTTGTTTTGTTGTAATCATTTTTTCTGTCGCTTATATTATCCCTGAAGTAGAAACTAATGTTTTTATAAATGAAAGTTAGATATATTCTAAAACATGAGAAATTTTATACCCATATTTGGATATCTACCTTTTTGCTTTTACGATCTTTACCTAGGACAAAGAAAATGTACGTAAAAAGCTAAAACAAGTTGGAAAAAAGTTGTATGACTATAATTTTAGTCACATGGAAGTTCGAATTAAAGAGTCAGGCACTTTTGGTGGTAGTAAAAACAACCCTGAACATTGTTGAAGGTAGCGTGTTGTTCCAGGTTTTCATGTCAGAGGCACAAGGAACAGAGCAGATTGCAAATTTCTATGTTTTAAATGGGGTACTACAATCTTGTACATCTTGGAATAAGGGAGCTTAGATTTCAGATTTTTTCAAGTTATACCTTCTGTTTTATAGATAAATGCTGTTAGGTCTGCTGTGCTGAAACTTGACAGTAAAGTTTCTTTCTTTTTTTTTTTTTTTTTCCTTATATTTTAGGGAAGAGTCTACAGGGTGTTCAGGGTCTCACTACTAGATCTTATAGTGATCCTCCTGTTTATAGCCTACCAAGATCTAGGATTACGGGTGTGTACCACCACTCCCAGTCTCAATTGCTGTCTCAGCCCACCTCGGAAGTGGGGCGGGCAGGCAGTAAAGTTTTAAACTTGTTTTATTTGAAATGAAATTTTCACCACAGATTGAGGGAGACTTGAAAATTATCACATTCTTGCTACTGCAAACTGAGCCCCATGTGTGGCACATACCTATAAAGCCAATGTTCTAGAAGCCTGAAGCAGGAGGATTGCAAGTTCAAGTCCAACCAGAGCAACTTAGCAATTTGATGAGATTTTGCCTCAAAAATTTTTTTTTAAAAGTTGTGGGACAAGGAATGTAGCTCAATGCAAACATGCAAGGTTCAAAATCCAGTATTGGGAAGGTCAGGAGAGGAAAAAAAAAATCACTCCTCAAAGACCTTTAGCTCTTATGTTAAGTTTATGTGATTCATTTTGCTGTGAATACTTCCTTCATGGATGGGGAGAGGATAGGAAGAAAATATGGTAGAAAGAAAGTAGTCATATTTTTTTAAAAATGTGGAAGTAAAATGTTTGTATTATTATTTTGTGGTGGGGGGAGGACTCATAAGTTTTCAATTCACTAATATTAACTGTTGAATTGAAATTTAGAATTTGCTGTTTTTCTCCTCAGGTTTAGCTGACAGGTTTGAAGAATATCCAAAACTGAGGGAACTCATTAGGCTAAAGGATGAGTTAATAGCTAAATCCAACACTCCTCCTATGTAAGTATTTTTTGGAATTATTTTTGTTCTTACATTGAGTTTAACATATCAGCCTGTTAGAATCAACACCTTTATAAGATTAAATTAGTCCATTTAGTCCATTCCTTCATACTTCTTTATCGTAAAGTATATTAGTTTGAATTTGTGGTGCTGAATAATAAGTGGTTTCTCATTTAATTTTCCTTTTTTTTTTAAGATAATTTGCTTGAAGTACCTCCAAATTTTTTTTTTCTTAGAAAGTCACTAATGTTTATTATATTGATAATATCATTAAGTGACATTTTTGGTGATTCATTTCAATCTGCTCAACAGAATGTTTTTCTTAGAAATATGTGTATGGGTCTTGAAATTAGAGAATGCTTTACATTTAGCTGACTTTAAATGTTTTATATGTTAATAGTTTAATAAAATAACATCAGTTATTAGAATAACCCCAAGTAAATGCCAACATACATGGAATGTGAGTATTCTTGACTGTCCATCCTGTGTAACTATATTCTGACCTGGGCATGATGGAACTTATCTGTAATCCCAGCACTTTAGGGCACTTGAGGCAAGAGGCTCGCAAGTTCAAGTTCTGCTAGGGCAGCTTAGCAAGACCCTCAAAAACAAAGAAAGGGAGGGAAAGGATTGGGGAGAAGGAAGGAGAAAAGAGGGGGGTATATTTTCTTACATTAAAAATGTTGTAGTTAAAGATACTTCTTTGTGAAAATAACTTCAGTAAAGTATATACTCGTGTCAAATACTATTATAAATGTTTTTACTCATTGGCAAACTAATAAAACTATGTTCATATTAGGAAACTTTTTAGAGGGAAGATTTGAAACTTAATGTTTTTAAATCTAAACGTTGAAAAAAAGAAAGTAATACAGTATCTTAGAAAATTGAGACAACAGTAGAAAGTGATCAGAGACCCTCATCTGAGTGTACAATTTTCATAAAAAGAATTATATTCTGCATGTTCATGAGGAATAATACGCTTTTCGCTTTGCAGTGTAATTTTGTCCATGTCCTAAGGAATAATCCCATTAGAGGTTCTGTGTTTGAGCTGCAGAAAGAAGACCCCTCTGTAAAGACATCATAATTAGCTATTGCTTAACTTTTTAAATAGTGGTCAGTAATAGTTAAGGAATTTCTTTCATTGCCACTGCAGATTATTTGAAAATCTTTGTTTTTATTTACTTATTTTGCTTTAATCAAATAGGTACTTACAAGCAGATATAGAAGCCTTTGACATCAGAGAACTAACACCGAAATTTGATGTGATTCTTTTGGAACCTCCTTTAGAAGAATACTACAGAGAGACTGGTATCACTGCTAATGAGAAATGCTGGACTTGGGATGATGTATGATCAAATTTTCTACATAATAATGAACTATTAACTTCAATGAATGTGTTCATTTAATTAAAAACAGGCTATGAATGGGTCCCCGCTTTTGTAGGAATAACTGTAGGCTTGCAGTGTGTGGTAGGTGAAGGTCCAAAGTGCACTGGTCTAGAGTCTGTTCATTTGATTCTTTTTTTGAGCCAGTAGGTGTCTTGGAGTCCTTGGTTGTAAACTAGAAAAATCTGTAAGGAGACAGAATGATAATTCAATTTGCAGCTGAACAGTTTTAGTAAATATCAGGAAGGGAGAAAAGAGAGAAGAGAGAGAATGAATATGAATGTACCACAATTCCTACTCTTTAGGGGACTTGCAGTATGACATAGCATGCGTGAAATAGTGTACAATTTCATTATAGCTATTGTGATAAAGTTATATTTTCCTAAATAAAACTAAAAAGCTGACAAGTTCAGTTATTTACATAAAATATTTTTTGTAACCAGTAGTAAAAATAACAAATATTTATTGAACACTATTCTGTTAGACAGTATACTGGAGATTCAGTAATGAGCAAGTTAGTGCTTACTCTTAATAGCATACAGTTTAATGAGGCAAACATTGACCTAACCTAGTGTCTCTGTTGAGCCAGGAGTGAAGGAAGAGCAGTAGACCAAGCCTAGCAAGATGGCCCTTAATCGCATCAAGATGGTGACCTCTGAACACTGTAACTAGGTCAGCTGGAGTTGTCCAGCAGAAAGGAAGATGTGGGCCAGTGCTTCAGGCAGAGGAGAGATGGAAGCATTATCTGGGCTTGTGGCTGTATACCTGTAGTCTGTTAGAATGCTGCCTGGATTGTCTTGAGATGATGTTTTAGGAGTTTGGATTTTTCATTCTGAAAACATGAAAGTTCTTAAGGTTTTAAATAATTTTAGTAAGAATATCAAATTGGTATGTGGAGGCTGGAAGGAAGTCTAGGAGAGGCAGACGTTTAGAAGCCTCTTGTCATTTCTTATCTGCAGGCTCAAGTGATGCTCCCAGCTTAGTCTCCCAGGTACAGGGCTGGGATTGTAAGTGTACGTTTCTGTGCCTGTCTTATACTGTATTTTAATTTTGCCATTACTTTTCGGCTCATTTACCGCTCCATTTCAGTTTCTTTGTAAATAATAATGTTTTAGTAGAATGTCTTTCAAAATCCCTCTACTCTGTAAATGCAGTTCCCTATAAGCTCTTTCCTTATAAAAAACAAGTTGTTTCCCTATACGTTTATATAGATGTATGTGTGTGTGTGTGTGTGTGTGTGTGTTATATGTTATATAAAATAAAACAGCAATATAGCAAGTGATTTTTAAGGATAAAATTTGTTTTCCATTATAAGTACATGCAAAGAACAATTCACATAAATCTCAGTGGGTCTTCTGGCTAGAGGATAGAAGGGAAACAGTTTTATGCAACTTTGTTTTATTTTCTTGTAGATCATGAAGTTAGAAATTGATGAGATTGCAGCACCCCGATCATTTATATTTCTCTGGTGTGGTTCTGGGGAGGGACTGGACCTTGGAAGAGTGGTAAGAGGTTTTTTTGTTTTTGTTTTTGTTTTTTTTTGTCTTTTTTTTTGAGACAGGGTCTCACTATGCAGTTCAGGCCGGCCTTAAGCTCACTTTGTAGCTCAGGCTGGTCTCGAACTCACAACAATCCTCCTGCCTCAGCCTCCTGAGTGCTGGGATTGCAGGCATGTGCCACCACACCCGGCTAGTGGTAAGTTTTTAAGGAGTATTCTCTAAATCATGAAAAAAATGACAATATGTTACATAAGGGACGTTAGCATTAATATTATTTTATACCTTATTTCTTTTGAATAGTTGTAAAATATTTAGAAGAAAAATATACTCAGGAAAAGAATGTAAGGCATTACTCCTAAGCTAATTATTAGTACTAATGATAAATGTAGGCCCCTCAAAATATAATTTGTTGCAACTGCAGGAAGAGAACAGTTTAGACGTTTGAAACTCCAAATTACAGCATAAAAATGAGCTGCTTAGTGTCAGACATGACTAGTCTTTATAGGCAATAAAAAGTTATTTTGAATAGCATTGATTTTTGAATTTAAATGGAAAGGTAACAGTATCTGGAACACATAAATTTAATAAAGTGAAAAAGAAGTTCATAATAGCTCAGTTTATTTTAGGTATCTTAGAGGTATGTTTCAGAGTAGTTCTTTTTTCTCTGTTACTCTTTTTGTTGTTGCTGAAGTATTTTGCCAAATAGAAACAAAGTAGCAAAGTATTTTAACCAAGAATGATGAGAATCTTGTAGCTGGGTATCTGGGAGTCTGTTTTGGTCGTAGTGAGCCAACCCAACAGTGAGACTTGGGGCAAGAAGTGGTTTATACCCTGGGTCTTGGTTATATCACGTGTTAGATGAGAATTTCTATTTTTAGCACATAGTACTTATAATATAGCAGATGATTTCACTTAATCACAACTAATCTGAGGAGAGTTTATTCGGCAGCTGAATTTTCAAGGAGGATTGTATGAAGTAATGGAAAACGGGGTAAATTTGTGCTTAAATATTGATTTATTCGCTGTATAGTGAGTTTAAAACTATCTTAACATTATTATTTCTATCATTTGTTAATCCCAAGGTAAGACCATAACTGTATTATAATTGAATATTTCCATTTTGTTGTTGTTACAAAAAAATATTAATGGTTGTTCTTCCAACAAGGCAAGGGCAGGGTCCTTTGTTCAATCCCTGGTACTGCCAAAAAAAACCCCCCAAAAAGCCAAAATACTATGAAAAAGAAAGAAATACACTATAAATCTGTATAAACTCTTAAGGGTTTTGGTCTTGACTTTTAACCTTTCCAGTTAAGTGGAAAGTGATTAGGAGGGTTTAGCCTTCAATTATGTAGTCATTTATCATACTGGTAAAAGCAGAGTTTGGTCAACATAATTACAAAATAATTCTTCCTGAGAAATACTCATGAGTTTCTACATTATTAAATTAGGACATATGAGTTAGGCTATTGACAGTCTAGTGTATTCCCAGAGCAAAACAAACACTGGGCAATAGGAACTTGAATAGTTTTAAAATATTTAGGGGCACTCCCTGCCCCGAACCATCAACTGTGGTCTGAAATATTAAGTGGAAATTCTAGAAATAATTCCTGTTCTTAATTGCGCATTATTCCGTGCAGCAGGATGCAATGTTGGCTGCTCTGGCACTCTGATCCATCCTTTGCAGCACACGCTGTAGTTGCTACTTGCCCATTATTCACTTATTAGCAGTCTGTGCACACGGGAGGAAAAAGAGATAGATTGCATCCACATAATTTGTACTATAGTTTATTGTTGGGATGCTTTATTTTTCTTGTTAATCTTTTACTGTGCCTGGTTTATAAATTAAGCTTTATCATAGGTGTACCTGTACAGGAACAAAACCAGTACGTATATGATTCAGCATCACTTGTGGTCTCAGGCATTCGCCAAAAGCCTTAGAATGTATCTTCTGTGAGTGAGGGAGTGCTGCTGTGATAGTCTTGATCTTTTAAGGTCTTAAAAATAAAACTAGTTGCTTTATAAGGTATGTTCTCACTCTGCACAGTAAAAACCTTTATGGAAAATGTTTTATATTCCAATATATTTTTATGTGTAATTGATCAGAATGCCAAAACTATTTCACAGTTTACTCATCTCTCCCTACTTGCAGTTGAATCAGGGCAGGGACTGTATCTTATTCATCTTTCTGTTCTCAGCACCAACATGTGCTAGGCCCCAGAAAGCCACCCTGAAAGGCTTTAGCAAGTATATGTTAAATATTCATATATAATATATTCTAGGATGCTAGGGTTCATATCTCAATTTTGTGAAGATTAAAAATACAATTTTACCCCATAAAAGAATAATGATTTGTCTGAATTTTTGTAGTTGTTCACAGAGGAATAAAGTTTTCTTGGACTCTTATCTAAGGAGAATTATCAATTAGGGCTTTCACAGGTTTTAGTTTTAGGAGCAGATAGAAATTGAGGGGCAGGAATCAAATTACCTTTTGAATTATCTTTTGATTATATAGGATCTGAATATCATAATTTAAAACCATCGCTATCATTATTGATGACACTAGAAGGTACTACAGGTTGAGTAACCCTATCCAAAATGCTTCTGACCAGAAGTGTTTCAGACTTTGTATTAGATATTGAAGCATTTCAAATTTTTTGACTAGGAATGTTCACTTTGGAGTACAATGTAATTACTTAGTGTTTTATCTTCAACAGTTATGTTAATTGATATATTATCTAGAACACATACACATTTTGTATTATGGCTGTGAATTTAAAGACTGATATTTCTTCTATTTCTGCACTAAAACAAAGTTACCATAATACTTTGAAATTTAGTATTTCAAAGTTTTTTGAAAGTTTTTTGAAGTTGATTGGTTGGTTGGTTGAAGTATTGTTTATTTCTTTAAAATGTCTGTTGTTTCTCTTTAGTGTTTACGAAAATGGGGTTATAGAAGATGTGAAGATATTTGTTGGATTAAAACCAATAAAAACAATCCCGGGAAAACCAAGACTTTAGATCCAAAGGCAGTTTTCCAGAGAACAAAGGTATTGCCCTTATTATTTGGTTTCTTTCTTATTTTTTTCCTCTCAAGATTTTCCAAGTCACTAGATGTGGTTGAATTCGGAGGAAAGGTCCCTTTTTTCCCTGCAGTATTAGAGTTTATGCAGCTGAGCTATATCCCCAGCCCGGAAAGGTCCTTTGTAAGACTTAATTAGATAGTATTGAGCATTATAGGATATATCTAAGTTAATTTAAAAAGTTTTTGTTCACTGTCTTAGATCAACTCCCACTGTGCTAGGGAAAAGACTATATATTCCTCTTTGTTCCAAGCTGCCATGTGATTAGGTTAGGTATGGTTTTTAATATTCTTGACTTCCAGAGTATTTCACTAGGCTAAGAGGGAAGAAATAAGACTCATAGCTGGCCAGCTCAGAGACATTTTTCTTTCCTTTTTGCTAAATAAGAACCCCTGAGAACTTCAGCTTTGTATGACCTTCACCAGTATTAGCAGTTTTTGTGCTTTGTTATTTGTAGGTAGCCACTATGGGGAGGGTTTTTCTTACTGAGTCTGTCGTGGGCTGGAATCATGCCCAAATAAAGATGGGAGTGAGAAGACTAGCTTCTGGGTGTGAAGCTATGGGGTTTTCTGGGAGGGCTGGAAACCCCAAGAGGGCTGGATGCTCCATACCTCTTGCCCCTTACCCTGCCACATGCATCTTTCCTATCCAGCTGTTCCTAGGTATTTATAATATCAGCCCGATTTGCATGAGTTGCACTGGTTTATGATGAAGCAGGAGAGAATATGGACCTCTAATTTACTATAGCCGATTGATCAGAAGCACAGGTGAAAACTTGAACCTGCTTTATATTTGAAGTTCAGGGTCATTCTGATGGAACTGAGCCTTTAACTGTGGGGGAAAGGCCTGTGCTACTGAAGTACCTAGTGTCTGTAGCAAATCTGAAGATTGGCAGTGCATCTGTGTGAGGAGTGACGGATTCTGGAGGTATTTGATATTATGAGGGGACTTGACTGACCTCATCAGATACAAAAGTTACATTTTTTGTTATATAGGTCTTGCTTTATCTTAGTCTTAACCATCTACCAGAAAAGTATAAAAACAAGGTATATAAAATAAGGCCATAATAATAAGCTGAGCTGTAAATGGCTCTAGTCAACAACTTCTTCAGATAACCCACTATTATTGTGGACTGCTGGACTGTGTTGGATTCTCTGAATTCAAGCACCTGTGATAACTGAATGACAATAGAATACCCATCTTTGACAGGACTAAACAAAAAAAAGGGATACAAAGGAAGAACCATTCTGTTTGTATGTACAGTACAGGTAGGATAAATATGCAGTACTTTTTCATAATTCTGTGAGAAGAAAGATTTGCACTAGTAGTGTTTGGATAGGATGTCTGCTTCTTGTACTATGTCTTTTTTTTTTTTTTTTTTTTTTTTGTGGAACCAGGGATTGAACTCAGGCCCTTGAGCTTGCCAGGGCAGTGCTTACTCTACTAAGCCATCTCCCTGGCCCTGCTTCCTGTACTATGGATAACCACCAGGAAGATAACAATGTAAAAAGTATTAATTATTGAAATTGTACTGTAATTCAGCTTTTAAAAAAAAGATAGGTATATAGCTACATTCTCATAATTCATTGATTAGAAGCATCTGCTCTAATAAATGTTTGTAGATAGAGAACAAAATAGCAATGTATACACCTTGTTCAACAAAATGCCACTAGGAAAACAATGTGCAATGTATTAATTGTTGAATCTGTCCTACTAATTTGATTTGAAACTGTCTCATTGCTATTTGTTCTTCAATAAAATAAAATAAAATTGAGGAAAAGTACAGAAAGAAACAGTTTGTTTTCAGGTCTATCTTGCAGTTTTCCCACATCTGGAGATCTAAGCTTTTGTGTTTTTGCCTATAGATTCAGGGAGATGAAGATTGTTGTGGAATTGAGGACATCAGAAATGTTATGAAATACAATGACTGATAAAAAGAGACTAATGTGTATTCTCTTATTTAGGAACATTGCCTTATGGGAATCAAAGGAACCGTGAAGCGTAGCACAGATGGAGACTTTATTCATGCTAATGTTGATATTGACTTAATTATCACGGAAGAACCTGAAATTGGAAATATAGAAAAACCTGTAGAAATTTTTCACATAATTGAGCATTTTTGTCTTGGAAGAAGACGTCTTCATTTATTTGGAAGAGATAGTACAATTCGACCAGGTAGGACTTCAGTTTTTCAAAAAAGCCAATTTAAAAGTCAACTTTAGGCCAGGTGTGGTGTTTCATGCCTGTAATCCCAACACTCAGGTGGTAGAGACAGGAGCATCACTGAATTTGAGGCCAGCCTGACTGAAAAAAAAAAAAAAAAAAAAGAGAGGAAAATATGAACTGCATGATTCCTTCTGATTTGGATGTGAAGAATAGGACATACTTGTAAAATAGAATCTTTCTTACATGTAAAATAAATTCTTACATATTTTATTTCTTGCTGTAAATCATACATGACTAGTTGTGGGTTTACAACACAATTCAGGGGAGGATCCAAAGATTTCCTCCACACATGCATCACTTCCCCATTGTTATTCATCCGTGAAGTGTTTTTTATAGTTGGGTAACCTGTAGGGAGATGCCACGGTTACCCTGCCAATAGTTAACATCTATGTCACGTTAGTGTTAAGGTGTGGACAAATGTATAGAGATAAGTATCCACCGTTATAGTATCATACTGAATGGTTTTACAGCCTCCAAAGTCCTCTGGGAATGACTGACTGATTAGTCTTTTTTTTTTTTTTTTTTTTTAATGAGACACAGTTTAGCTATGTAGGTCAAGCTGGCCTTGAATGCACAGGGATCCTCCTGCCTCAGCCCTCTAAGTGTTAGAATTGCAGGTGTGTGCACCATCCACACCTGGCTCATTTTTAAAATACATTTTTATTTTAATTGACACAGTAATTTTATGCATTTATATAGTACAGTGTGATATTTTAGTAAACACATATGGTATATAATGATCAGATCAGGGTAACTGGTGCATCACCTCAGACAATTTTTATTTCTTTGTCTTGGAAACGAACATTAATAATTCTCAGTGCTAGCTATTTTGAAGTATTCAAGCAGTTCTCACCAGCCATGGTCAACCTACTGTGCACAGTAGGGCGTTGGAAATGACTTTCCATCCACTCTCTATCTCTCTCCCTATGCCCTGCAGGACTCACCACTATTCATATATCTTATATACATATAAGATATAAGAACAACTTTTATAATGTCCTCCAGTTCTGTTCCGTAGTGCTACAAATGACAGATTTATTCTTTATGGCTGAATAACTGTGTGTCTACTACATTTTCTTCATCCATCCTAGACCTCTAAATAAATGCTCTCCGTCCTGCCTGTTGTTAACAATTCTGTAATAAACATGTAAAGGCAAGTGTCTTTTGTACTTGCTGACTTCATTTCTTTTGGATCTAGGCTTTGTAGTGGGATGGCGGGCTCACATAGAGTGTTTTTTGAGGGACTTCCATATAATTTTATGTAATAGCTGTATTGATATTCCCACCAACCGTTCTTTCTCTGCATCCTCATGGAGCATTTTTTTTTTGTTGTTGTTGTCCTTTTGATAACCATTCTAACTATGGTGAGATGGTGTCTCGTGGCTTTTATTTGTGTATTCTCTTATGAAATGTCTGTTCAGATCATTTGCCCATAGAAAGGTAGGAATGAATAGGAACAATATGTGTTGGCGTTCTAGGGCCTGTCAACTATATCTGGGAGTTGGACCCTGTCAACTGAGAATACTTGTGAGGAGAGTAAAGTAATAATTGGTTTCAAGATTTGAATCCAAAACATTAAATGGGATGATTATGTATAATTTTTTAAATTGTCACTAGCCCAAATTCTGTGTAGTATATACTGTTTTTTCCAAGTGCATTATCATAGAATGTAGAATATAAAGAATGAGAACGTATTATAAGTTATGATCTAAGAGAAATAAGATATATAAAAAGAAACCTTTAAAATACAATCATGATTAAGTGCTATGCTTGATGATCATGGGAACCATCTTTAGGAATATACTGGGCATTTGAATTGGTCTAGAGAATTAATGAGAAGAAGTACAGATATTTTCTTTTTTTAATTTTAGGCTGGCTTACAGTTGGACCAACACTAACAAACAGCAACTATAATGCAGAAACATATGCATCCTATTTCAGTGCCCCAAATTCTTATCTGACTGGATGTACAGAGGAAATCGAGAGACTTCGACCAAAGTCACCTCCACCCAAATCTAAATCTGATCGAGGAGGTGGGGCTCCCAGAGGTGGAGGGCGAGGGGGAACATCTGCTGGCCGTGGTCGAGAAAGAAATCGATCCAACTTCCGAGGAGAAAGAGGAGGCTTTAGAGGGGGCCGTGGAGGAGCACACAGAGGGGGCTTTCCACCTCGATAACTTTAAGACACTGATCCTCCTGATGCCCCTCTGACCTTTTATGTTGTGGGAGACTTAGGACTTCATTCCAGCTTGCGCTTTGGTATAGTTTCTCTAAGCTACGAGTAGTAGCTTTGCCCCCTTTGTTGCAGTTGTTACAAATGGTGAATGGTTTGTCATAAGATACAAGTGATCCCGCTGTTCCTGATGTGCAGCTGCCTGGCCAGAATTGAGTAACACAAGTAGTTTCATCTTCAGGGACCACGTTTCTTCTAATTCCAATCCATTACAAGGGCTTTTGCTCATTAGAGATAGTATAATGCAGATGAATCCAGCTGTGGTGTCACACTAGTGCTGACAGAAGTTGGTGAGCGGGTCCTGCCACTGCTCTCACAGCAGCGGGGAAACTGGGAGACTTGACAGTGGAGCTGGACAGATGGTCAGCTTCTATCAGGGTTTTACCAGTTGCTTGTTGAAATGATATACACAAGTAAACTTCAGATTTTTTTTTCTCTAAGTCATAATTTTGTGTGGCTAAGATGACTCTTAATTATGCCTCTCAAGAAGCACATGAGGACAAAGACTGGTGTAGATTTGAATTTGACCTTCAGAGGAGTTTCATGTTCTCCAACAAAGTATAAGTAATGGAAGCAATAAGATTGGGTCTATCATAAGCATTTTGAGGAATAAATACTTAGTGATGAGGAATGGCATCAATCTTGATATGGAAAAAATTTCATGTAAAAGCAGTTACAGAAAATCCTCACCTTAAGACTAACTTGGAAAATGGAACTGGAGTTCTTTTTTATTAAAACCATGTGCTGTGATATTTAAAGGGCCAGTTGTACACACCAGTTAGTTATATATGACTCCATGCTGTTCTCTTCCTATATTGTAACTTATGTTTAATTGAATTTGATGAAATCATACCATTATTCTTGAATAAATTCTTTATTTTGTTACAGTTTTTCTAATGAAACTTTAAACCTTTGAAACTTGAGTCTTGTTTTTTGTAACTGGAATTACTGTTAGTACATGAAGCAGGCCAGGAATTTGTTTTATATTAGTAATTGTCTTTTTTAGACACATTTGCATATTAAACATGGGAGTATTTCTTAGCTCCCATTTGTCTGTCTGCTGTTTTCCTACTTTGGTGTTTTCAACTTACCTTAAAAGAGAAATAGCACCTTCGTAAATAGCCAATGGCCTTGGACTCTGAGGTATGGCGCCTAGAGAGAGAGGAAATTTGAAAGCCTTTCCTCTTGGTGAGCCTGGGCATCACTTGTGTACCTCAGCTAGTGGTACAGAGGGAAGAGAGTCAGTCTGAGATGTTCATTTCATGTGCAATCTGCCCAATTTTGAAGAGGTCAGTTAAGTTTGCAGCCTTTTCTTACATTTTTCTTTTAAGAGCTAAAACTTTTTTCACTTAGACTACCTAAACACTGCATGTGTATTTTAAGTTCTGTCCTCTAAAATACTATGTGATCAAATTTACTAAGAGGAGACAAAAACAGGGAATCATCACGTTTTGAAACTATACTAGGTACTTCACTTACTTTTGAACAATTTAAAGTGGCCTGTGGAATTGTGACAAGTGAAAGCCACCCATCTGGCCAGTGGAAGAAAATGTAGATATTTAGGCCAAATTGTCATAAAACATACTACTTAGAGAATTTTCTATTGTACAGATGTGGATTTACAGTTATGAGTATCATAAGAGAATAACCCCATTATTATGCTGGCTTTATATATGTTTATCTTTTTAAAAGCAGAGGACAAAATGTCAAAATAATTTTTTGAGATACAGTCAATTTTGAATAATACTGCCCAGAACTTAGGTGTGTGCACAGATAGCCTGGGCCTTGTCCATCAAGCAAGGTTCACAGCATGGTAAATATACCCTCAGTTTTATAGCTCATATTGGTTTCTTCTGAGGTGGTGTGTGGGTAGAGAACTTTGACATAAGTGTGGAAAAAGGTAGTAGAGCCTTTCTATGGCTAGAGGTGCACATACAGTTAATTTATTGTAAAACTTGGCTTTCTAGAAATTAGAACAAGACTATCTTTTGCACACTAACTTATAGTTGGTATTCATATGCTGCTTACAATCTTGCCATAAGTAATAACTTTTATGCCACATAGACATATTAGGTCCTGAAGGCTTGATCAGGCAACATTAATCTAAAGCCTATGGGAGGGCTGGGGAGATAGCTCAGCAGTCTATCTGCATGGCAAGCACAAGGGCATGAGTTCGATCCCCAGTACTGTATGCTATGCTGGCCCCAGAACTCCAAATGTGCTGTGCCAGCCACCAAGACCAGGTGTGGTATTGCATGCCCATAATCCCAGCACTGGAGACACTGAGACAAGAATCACTGCAAGTCTGAGCTGTGTAGCGAGACCTGTATCAAATAAATAAAAGATTTAAATTTTTTTTTGAAGCTTATAGGGTGTAAAACTGTTCTTCAGACATAGAATATATCCATCCTGCTCTATTGCCTCAAGATTTGAGGGCAGGGAACACTTTCAGATCTCGTGTCTCAAGGAAGCTTTCCCATTATGGATTGGATTTTTTTCTACTGTCTAAATAAAGTAGTTTGATGGGCATAGGAAAAGGTCCTGAGTTCAATCCCTGGTACAGAAAAAAAAAATAGTTTGAGGTCATATTCGCTGTCATCTCACTACTTATGATAAACACTTAAATTCTCTAATCCACTTAAATTTATATATATATATATTTGAATTTAACAGTATTTTTATGGACCCAGGGAACAGCTCAGTTTGAAAGATACTGAGCTTCATGTATAAAAGGTCCTAAAATTACAAATTTTCATTGCAAGCATTTTGTTTTTATAACTAGTAACAATTTAAAATATATTACCATGTAAAAAGCATAGCCTAAGAATTCTTGTGCAACTCATGCAGTCTTGAAACTACCTGTGATCACTACTGTAGTGTCCTTACTTAGACATGAGTAATACTGCTTCCCATACTTTATTCTTGTGAAAACTGAATTTTCATGTACAGAGTTTGGATGACCGTGACTCTGGAAATCGTTTATGACGCTGTACGTTGGAAATTTGGAAAGTTTAGCCTAGATAAAACATAATAGGGACATGTGATAACCCTTGAACTACCTGAGAAGCTATCAAGTGAATAAGAAATTCATCTTTGACCACAAAATAGAGTACTTGCACCCACCAAAAGGAGAATTTTCAGAGAAACAGCCTGTTAAATAGAATTTTTTAACAGAATGTTTAGTAAATATCTTCTATGGGAAGGCAAACCTTTTTCTTTGCTTTCTTTAGCCAATGCCAGGAAACATGCATAGAGATGAAGATAAAGGAATTCTGTTTTTCTTTTTTGTCCATGTTGGTCAATATTCCATTTCTGTATTTTCAAAACAAGCCCTAGTCCCCAAAACAATAGCTTTTCAGGAGGTTTGCTGACTTGCCTTTCCGGAATGTTAGCACTCATATTCAGGTTCACTTCTACTTTCCATGGTCAAACATACCTTCTTCATGTGATACAAAGATATTTTCCCATTTGGCTAAGCATAAAAACTAATAGATCTTAATTATTCTCTCTTTACTGTCATTGTTAGATTTCTGAAGCAACTGAAGGTCATGCCATTTATTTAGTAAACTCAAAAATACACTTTTGTGAGTGAACTTTTTCATGAATTTTTCAATACACATACACATTTTTGATTCTTAGTACTTGTCTTAAGGCATCTTAGACTATAAGTTTCTCATAATGGTAAGTTTACTTTGCAATCTGAAACTTACCTGACATTTCTATAGCATTTAAATACAGCTTGATGTTTTTGTGGATGTCAAGATACTCATGACAGCAGTAAACTAGTAATTCTAGTTTTCATAACCCTGGGCAAATATAATTTAAATTAAATTAAACCTTACTGAAATAACAGCAGTGAACACTTAAATAATGCTCACTGTAAGATACCAACTGTAAGCCCTTTGCATTTACTAACTTAATCCTTGAGACAACGGGATGAAACTGACATACAAATGGTTTTGACTTTGGCAGACCACAGTGCTCTCGGCCATCCTGCTCCTCAAGGTTTGAGGGCAGGGAGCACTGTTTCAGACCTCGTGGCTCAAGGAAGCATTTCCATTATTGATTGGATTTTTTTCTACTGTCTAAATAAAATAGTTTGATGGGCATAAGAGGTCCTGAGTTCAATTCCCGGTACAGCAAAAAAAAAAAAAAAATAGAGGTTATATTCGCTGTCATCTCACTACTTATGATAAATACTTATTCTTTAATACCTCTTGTTTGCAAGAAGCATTTCCTACAAACACATTTGCATTTTGGACACAAGTGACAAATTTTGGAGCTTGTTTTTACTAAACTCATCCATGCTGGCCTGAAGCCACCTGCCAGTTGGATAATGTGTGGAGATTTATATTTTCAACTTTATAGCACCTACTAATTTATAAATAATACTTATTAGCTGCATAATCATAGACAAAGTATTTAATTGCTTCCTGCTGTTTCTTTATGTGTAAATGGGGCTAGTAGGATTTTTTTTATTTTTTATTTTATTGAGAAACAAATAGCAATGAGACAGTTTCAAAACCAATTAGTAGTACAGTTTCAATAATACATTGCATATTGTTGTCTTTGTAGTGGTTATTCATAGTACGAGATGCAGACATGCTATCCTGTCCAAACACTATTAGTACAAATCGTTCTCAGTGAATTAAGAGAAAGTAGCTGTGTATCTATCCTATTTTGTATATCCAGATACAAAATGGTCATTTATATCTCCCTTTTTTGTTTAGTTTTGTCAGAGATGTGTATTTCATGCCATTTAAATTTTGTAGGTGGGCCAGGTAGATGGTTCAGTAGAGTAAAGCACTTGCCTGACAAGCACAAAGGCATGAGTTCAATCCCTGGTTCTGCCAAAAATTTAAAAAAAATATTGTAGGTGCATGAATTCAGAAAAATAATCCAATATAGTCCAGTAGTCCATAATAGAAGTGGGTTATCTGTAAGACTGGCAATGTCAGAAGTTGTTGACTTGAGCCTTTTACAGGCTCAACATAATAATATGGCTTTATTTTTTTTATGCCTCGTTTTTATACTTTTCTGCTAGATTGTTAAGACCAAGATAAACCAAGACCTATATAACAAGAAATGTAACTTTTATATTTGAAGGGTTAGTAGGATTAATCTTGCTGTAAAGACAAAATATAAAAATGTGCATAGAACGTTTAGAAAGTTCTTGGGATGTGGCATAAACTCCATTATTTATCCATATTGTTGATAAAACTGAATAGGGTAGATAGAGGACATGTGTCATAGCTCGGAAAACCACTTTGAGGGGTGTGTGTGTGTGTGTGTGTGTGTGTGTGTGCGCGCGCGCACGCATGTGTATCAGTAATGGTCCCATGTTGCCTTTATTTTGCCTTCAAGAAGCTATTTAAGGGCTGGCCTGATAGCTGACTAAAGCACCTGAGCACTCTCAGGTTCTATCCTGGATTGCTGTGCTGGCCTTGCCCCCAGGGCAGGTTGAGGCAGCTACTGAGACCCAGCATGGTGGTGCACACCTATAATCCCAGCACTGGGGAGGGTGAACACATGAGAATCACTACGAGTCAAATCTACATACTGAGACCCTGTAGACCCTGTCCTAAATACAGAAGTTTCATAGATTTTATTATCTTCTCAATCTTTTGTTTTGTTTTGTGCAGGGTCTCACTATGCAACTTGGACTTGTAGTGATCTACCTGATTTCTGCCTCCCTAGTGCTGGGATTACAGGTGCCTGCCACCATGTCCAGACTTCATCATGGGCTGAGTGCGCCTGGGGGTGGTGCCAGGGATTGAACCCTGCCTGGCCCCTGTGCTTACCTAAGCAAGGGCTTAGTTCACTGAGCTATACCACCAGCCTTCACTTCTCAATGTTGAAAAAAACAATTTTATCCTGATTTTTTTTGTGATCCATCCAATTTTTTTGCCCCCTTTGAATACTGTCCTCATTTTTTAAATGGTAAAATATATAAAAATGAATAGTTCTACACAGAATATATGAAGTGATTTATTGATACTGGCTAAGATCCATTATGTACAAGTAGAAATTGTAAAATTGTACAAAGAACTATTGTGAATATTGATAAAGACAAGTTTTATAGATAAGACAACTGGAAAATAGCTTTGACAGACAAAGTAGAACAAAAATTGTTCTGTCAGATCCCAAGGTTACTAAAAGCTATGCAAACTTTAGACTGAAAATGTGTTCATTGGATTTATGTTTTAAAAATTATGTATACTGTAAAATTTGTTTTCTCCCCTCGTGACAAATGGGAGAAGAACCAAGACAACTTTGTACCTCAAATCTATACAGTTTGAAAAATAATTTATATGTCTAAGACAAAGAACATTGAGAGTATAAAGTATATATCATGGTTTGGATCTGAAATGGCCCCAGGAAGTCTCGCGTTCCGAAGGTGACTGGGTCTTGGGAACGCTGTCCTCATGGGATTGGTCCACTGATGGGTTCACAGCTGACTAGCTGTTAGGAGGTGTAGTCTGGCTGGACAGGGGGCACTGGCAGGCGACCCAGAAGGGCGACTTCCTCCCCGACCCTGCCCTTCTCTCGGGTTCCTGGCCACCCTGACTGAGCAACCTTTCTCCTCTGCACCACTCTGCATGCCACTTCTGCCCCGAGAGCTGACCACAAGTGTGGACTGCACAATAAGCCTCCCTCCTGTCAGTGGTGGGTGCTACATATCTAGTCTCAGCAGCAAAGATCGGGACTAGGACACCATACTTTTCATGAAATGCAAACTGAGTCAGTTTTAGAAATTAAAAAGTGTGCAGTCAGAAATAGGATGTTTTCTTTAGGGTACAACTGTACCTTCATTGGCTTTATACTTTAGCACCAAAACTGAACTTCTAAATGCCATCTTGGAAAGCTATTCTGAAAATGATCAGGAAAAGAAAATTAACCTACTGTCACTGGCAGAATTAGGCACCAAGTAGGAGACTATCTCCTTGGAAACGCAATGTTAACAACAGAGATGATTCAGTTAAGCAGCTGAGAGATTTCCTTGTGCACACAACAAAGGAAATCCACATAGGACGATCCTCCATAGAGTCCTTTGTCTTCTACCAGGAACTGTCGAAAAACCATTTCGTGCTGCTCGCGCTGCTTTACTATTGTGAGCTGGGAGAAAACAACAGCAGTTGGTTACAAAGATTTTCTCAGTATGGTTCAATTTTGTTTGTTCCAGTGTTACCAGTGTAAGGTGCCTGTCACATGTGTGAGGCCTTGGAGGGTGATGCAAAAGCTCCTGCTATCCAGAGAGGATGAGGTGCTGACCCCAGCCTAAAAGCCATTGCTTGTAATTTTAAGTGGCAAAAATGAAACATTAGCAAAGTGCTTGGGGAAAGGCTTCCCATTCATAGCCACTGGCACCTGAGCCTTGAAAGATGTGGCTTTACAGAGCATTCCATACCGCGCCATGGGAATACAGGCATGACTGGCATGTAAACTATCACAAGCTTTTATTTGTTTGTTTTACAGTGTTAGGGATCAAATCCAGGGCTTAACACAAGTGAGGCGAGCACTCTGCCTGAGCCACATTCCCAATCAACCTCACCACAGGCTTTTACGAGCAATGAGCAGTTAAGAACAAGCTAACATAAACACGAGCTGGGGCTGTTGTAGGAAATGTAGTACGCGAAGGTGCAGCAGAATCTAACAAGGCAGCTGAGTGGCAGCAGGAGGTATAACGTGTAGGGGAAATGATGGGTCTGAACAGGAAGTCACTGGAGCATTGAGCTGGGAGGCAACCAGGACCTGAGGTAGGGCACTGGAGGTAGGAGGCGGGCAGACTTGAGAGGTGCTGCAGAGGTCAGCACACAGGCAGGACCTATGCTTGTCACTTGGACTGTGCTGTCCATACTGCAGTCACAGCTATGTGTACTGCCAAACACTTGAAACTTGGCTCCTCTGAATGGAGATATTTCATACAGATAAGTGATGGATTTTTAGGACCTCACGAGAAAAAGAAACTGTAATAACTCAGTAACTGTGTAAACCGATTCAAGTGGGAAAGAGGACATCTGCCTCTGGTATGGATTCGAAGGGCCACTGCAGGGCCTGAGTGGGAAGCACCTGCAGCTGCCAGCTTCTTCCCCTGAGCATGAAGAGGCGTGCAACTTCCAAAGGGAGGCCCAGCCCTCCTCATTTTTGCATCATGCTTTTTAGTTATAAAGAGCAATAATTCTGTCAGCACTGCTTGCGTTTTCCTCTGGCATTGGTCGTTGGCTGATAAGCTTCAAATTGCTCCTGACTTAACAAAGCCTAATAGCATGGAACCACTGCACTGCTGCCACCTCTGCAAATCAGCTAATTCTATGTAAATGTACCTTGAATTTTCTTCATTGTTCCATTCCTACCTTTTCTCCTATTTAATCTAATCTTAATTCTGTGTCTTTCCTTTGTGTGATCAAGTTTCAAGCATCAGTGTAACACTACAGCCCTGTACAATCACGTGTGCTGTGGCTTGGAGCACTGGTCCCTGGAGGTGGCACCAGGGGACTTCACTCCTCCCAGGAAAGTGGCAGTGACCCCTAGGGGAATTTCTCCTGAGGAACTTCCAGTCGCATCCTGGTGAACCTAAATGAAGGCTGCTTCTTAACATTTTGTTTCGTCCACCTCCTCTGATGAGCACCTCCTGTCTTTCTAGAGACCCGAGTGGCAGCAAAGTGGTCCAGCCTCAGTGACAATGCAGTGACTGCACAGAATGAGACTGGAGAGGGAAGCACTGGAGTTCCAATTTATTGGAATTCACTTTGTGGGGGGAAGCTCATATCTGCTTATTTTATGGGATATTTTCTGTTGCTGCCCTTCAGTTGTTTTGATTTTCACATGGTGCTCATTGTACAGTTTCCTCTGAGAGACTATAAATTATTTTACCACTGAACGGAGCTAAAGAGAACAATGAATAAATGTCAGCTCTTGGGAGTTTAGATAAAATAGTGTTCAGACATCTGGGCTACCATCTGAGCCTGCAAAGTTGAACTGCCCCCACCTGTGTCAGAACAACACAGAAAGTCTAGTGGGAAGTCACAGGAGAATGGATCCATGCACACAGGATGGGCCGTCTTGGTACACTTAAAGTGATGGTATTCTGCTCAAGGGGTCTATGGTTATTTTCCTGCTTTATATTTCTTTTTTTCAGAACTGGAGATTGAACTCAGGTCCTTGCACTTGACAGGCAAGCACTTATTCCACTGAGCCATCTCCCTGGCCCCCTTTACATTTCTATAAGGAGGGACATGATCCTAAAGACAGGGGCAAAATATTAATGTGATCACTCTGGTCTCTTTCCCTACTTGCCACATGTCTACTCCAAGGAAGTTCTGGCTAATGTTAGCATCTGTGGACCTTGTTATTAGACATGACAATTGATCAGTGTGCTTCAAAACCAACCTCAACTCTCACTGTCTGAAGCAGGGAAAAACTTAAATGATGAGAATGATTAGTGGCCTAGGAAAAATACACTGAGTGAGAAAAGAAGCCGTGGACACAACCCTAGCACAACATCAGCACCTAAGGGGAAGGTGAACAGAGAAGAGCCAAAAAAGATCAGTGACAAGGAAGAACCAAGATGTAGAATGTTTGAAAGCTGGCAGATGAAGTAATTTTAGGAAGAGCTAGTCAACCTTGTAAGTGTTGATAATATATTAGGACTGCTTTCTTCAGCCTCTGGCAGTTTATATTGAAGAGAAGGGAAGGAGATAACAGAAGTCAAAAGAGACAACTTTTTCAAGAAGCCTGGTGGTAAAATGCCTGGTATGTTGCAGGTTCAATAAATATTTATATACTGAATGAAAAGAAAGGAATGCAGAATGAAAAGAAAGGGTAGCAGAAGCTTCAATGAAGCTGGGAAACTTTGGAAAAGAGCTTTTGGGGAGGGAGTGATCCAGGGGTGAGTGCTTGGAGTGCAGAGAAGGGACAGGGCCTGCAGCCCCTGGTACCACACCTGCCGGCGCAGATCTGCCGGGCGAGGTGGTGAGGACACGCAGTGTGCTCCTCCAGCCTGCCCTTCCATTGGACTGAACTGAGCAGCAGCACTGACTGTTTCTGACCACACTCAGTGAAACCAGTCACAAAGCAGGACTTGCAGAACTGCTTCAAAACTGACAAAACAGCAGGGGAGATAGCTTAGTAGCATGAACACCTGCCTGGCAAGTGCAAGGTCCCAAGTTCTGGTCCCTGGCACCAAAACAAACAAACTGGAGAAACAATGGGATAAGTGTGCAGCGAAGAGAATATTTTGAAAGGGATTAATGGCAATGTGTATTTTCCTGTAATATTCCCTTATAAATCTGAACAGCCATATATTTTAATCACATCTTGTGTCAAACATCTATGTAGATCACATGAAAATGTAGAGTATACATTTTAAGGTCTTGTGAATAAAAGGCATGAAGAAAGGGAATGACAAAACTGCATTTTTACCTTCATTGTATATGGCCTCTTTTGTTGGATAATACTCATTATCATTCTGAGTTGCTGAGAGTGTGGATTTCCCACCTCAGGCAGCAATGCCTAAAGTGAAGAAAATGGGAGATTCAGTACAGTTTAAAATATTTAGATGGAAATAGCAATCAGACATTAGAATGTTAAAAACATTATTACCATCTACAATACTGTCTTAGGTCATTTACCTAAAAACTCAAAATGTAGAAGAAAATGATCTAAAAATTACTTTTATTTTGACATCCATTCGCACCAATAATTTTTTTCTGTAAATAAAAATCTTTGTCTGAAATTTGACACATGTACATCACTGAAATGATGCAACTGGTGATTTATACTAAGCATGTCTTTGGACCATTTCCCATGATTACTCCATCTTTAAGATATGTATTCTGAGGTTGTGTTATGAGAGCAAGGAATATACTTTACTCCATCTGTTGCATTACCTTGTTTGGAAAATGCTTTCCAAGTACCACTGTGCCAACAATAAACAAACTACCAAATGCTTATTTGTAAAAGGGAATGTGCTCTCTTCGATTTCCTTGGAATCTGGCTAGTAGTTTACAAAGCAGTCCGGCTGCATATGGCTTGCAGGAGATATGCAGGATTTGAACTTAAATTTCTTTAATTCAGATTAATAAAACGCTAATGCGTACTGCTCAAAAAGAGGATGCCAAGATTCAGCACATCATCTGTGAGTCCACGCTGGGTGGCTGAGTTAGAATGTATTACTGTAATAACATGTCTTAGGAGAAGGCAATCCTAACGCATCTCACAGGAGTTGGTAAGAAAAGCAGGGTAGCCATAGTCACATTTTGCCTTCTTTGATATTAAGGCAAGTTCTTTAATCCAACAAATAATAACTTGTTCCACATTTGGTTTTTAATTTTCATTTTTTGAAGAAGATGCATAAGAGTTTGTGTTGATACAAGCACAAACCTTCCAGTCTGCTGCTTGGTGAAGAGACTATTTTGCATCTATGTTCAGTTCTGAAAATACGTATTCAACATGTTCTATGTATATTATATTATGATATAAAAGGAAGCTTCCTTAAATTTTACATAAACATTCTCTCATTCAGTTTGCCTACTGAATTTTATTTGTAATCTTTTAAAAATTAATTTGTAATGCCTTAACTTCAACAAGGTGCAAACATCTGTTTCAAAGCTTAATTTTAAAAATAGTCTCTTAATGAGACATAGACACCCTTATTACTTTAAAAGTGGACTTTTGACATTCATAATTGATACACAGCTTTCTAAACTGACCACTTAACTTCATAGCCTTAAAATTTTTTCCTGTTCCTTCACAAGATACTGTAGATCCTTATGTTGCACATTTATACCAGGGATTAGGTGCAGCATCTAGACTGAGGCTACCCTGCCATAACTTAAGCAAGGCTTCGGGGAACCCTACTGTAGATTCCCAAGGAGTCCACCTTCAAGCAGAGGAGAACCATTACCATTATGGCGATGGTGCCCATACAGTAATTGTCTACAAGAAGTTTTGCAACAGAAATTGACCTTCAATAGAATTATAATTGCTGGGTTTTCCTAATATACTTTAAAATCAGAAATTTATATTCATTTTCACATCAAACTCACACTTTCATCTATTGTGATTGCAACAGATAGATGTACAGCCTGTTTTTGTAATTTCTCCATTTGATTTAGTCTGGAGCCAAAGACCTAATAAAGATGGAGTATACAGCTCTGCACCATGGATGAGATCTGGGGTTAAAATCTCAATCCAGTTCCCACCTCTACCAGCTGCCACCTGAAGGAACCTGCCCCTGAGCCTTAACTAGCTCATCTGCAAAACACTGAGCCAATGTCCATGTCATGATTTACTTGAAATGAACTGGTGTATTAGCATTTAGAGCACAGTGACTGACACACAGTAAATAATTATAAGTGTCAGCAATTTCTATTCAAGTCAGGTGTTTTGGCCAACACTGCATGAAAAGAATTTTATAGCATATAAATAAGATCTTCTCTTGATCTTATATAGAGCTATACATATTTTGTTCTTCGTAATGTAAGATTGCCATGAGATTTATTCATTTACCATAATTCAGTGAACACGCACTTACCATATCTGTGTTGATATGTGCAAAGGATGGCACATTAAATATGCCTTGGATCAGTTCTGGGGGGCTACTCACGCCCAGCCAGAGGAACATGTGCAGACCATTAGCGAGGAGGAATATGCCTTCTTCGGAAAGGCGAGACTCAGAGCAGCGGACAGCAGCAGGCAGTGTGGTGCTCTTCACGTCTAGTGTGTGCTATGCGGGCAACGGGGAGAGTCAGAAACTGCTTCCTTCCCTCCTTCCTTTCCTGTCCCATTCATCCTCCCTTCCCTCTCCTTTCTCATTTCTCTTCCCTCTCCCTTCAAGTGTATTTTTAATGAATGCTTACTATGTGCCAGGCATCATTATATTCGTGCCTTGTGCAACTGGTGGTTTTTTGGAGGAAAGAAAGGGTGGAACATAGTAAAATAAATAGAATTGTAGATGGTATTAGGAGCTATGAAGCAGCGCTTGAGAAACTGTGGCAGGAGGCATCTTGAGTTCAAGGCCAGCTTGGGCTACATAATGAGTTCAAGACCAGCCTGAACTAAGTAGCTAATGGCCCCCACCACCAAGAAGAGCCATGATGGGTAGTAAGAAAAGTGAGAGGGAATGTATCCATGGTGGGGGAGTGATATGGGTGGGGGACTGGTGTGGGATTTTTAACTGGCATAGTCCAGAAAGGCTTGGTGGAAAGGTAACCTTCAAGGGAAGACCTGGAGAGGAAATAAGTGAGGTGTGGGGATCTGTGGGGAAAAGTATTCCATATGAGAGACAGTGTTGGTGATCTAATTTTACCTGAAATCAATTCTTGAATTAATGTACTTCTAACCTTCATATTGATTGAAAGAATAAATTTCTGATTTCCATCCTAACTTAAGACTACTGGTACACTTCCTACTCTTCATACGAGCCTGAGGAGGACTTCGCATATCCACACAGCCATCCTTACTCCCTTCCCTCAGCTGTAGCCTGTCAAGTCCCAGGGAGGAAGAGCCTGGCCACAAAGCACAGGGACCCTCGAGGCATCGAGGATGGACTTCAACAAAGTAGGGCACACTGCCATGTGAGCTCTGTGAGGGGAAGGGTGGCCGATCCTCTTGAACACTGTAGCTATCCTTAAATAGAAACTGATTACACTAAAGCAAGGCTAACTATTGCCAAAGTGGTTACATGTGGTGACTGGAAGGCATTATTTTACTGTATAAATAGGTAAACACATGTGTGCAAGTGAGATTCCACACATATATATGTTGTTTTCAATGCTGTACAATTAGTTCATCAAAACTGAAGCTTGGTTGCTCCAGTGGTCTACACACTTCTCAGCACATCTACATAATTAGCGTGCCAATTGGGAATAAGGAAAGGGGAGCAATCCTCCCAACAGTTCATCAGAGCAGGAGCTCCGGATTCCCTCTCCCTACTACTCTTATTGCTGGTTAGTGCACACACACAGCTTGTTTAGGGAGCTGGGCTCTAAATCCCACGCTGCATATTTTGAAGGCATTTACCATGATTAATTTTTTAAGAACAAAGGGTTTAAGCTCAAATGCCCATCAAGTGATGAATGGACAGAAACGATGTAGTTCTTTTAGACAATGGCACACTACTCAGTCAAAAAGCAGGATAAGCTTGAGACAGTTTTAGGTAAATGAATGGAACTCAAGACCATCCTCTTAAGTAAAATAAATTGGGCATACATGTAAATGCCACATTGTTTCTGCAGTGTGAGAAACCAAATGTGTAAATAAGGACCAAATTTATAACAAGATGTGAATTAGGAAAAGAAATGTTCAAATGGGAAGAGGAACTAGGAAGGGAGAAGAGGGAAAGGAAGGAAGGAAAAGGAAAAATTAGAAAAGAAGGGGAAAATGCAAACAAAGCTTTTGTAAATAACAAGGGGAAGAACTGAGGGAGGTAGAGGAATGGGAAAAAAATCAAGATATATCATGTATAGGTACAAATACCCTAGGAGAAATATGATCATTATGTGTATCTAACACGCACCAACAACATTAATAAAAATGGTTTAGCCATGACATGCAGTAAGGGACAGAACAGGGCCCCTCCACCCAGGCCCTCGGAGATGCTCACTATTGGCAGGAGCTGTGGGTAGAAGAAGAGCTGTGAGTCGGCCACACTCATGGTCATGACCAGCTGCCTCTGGTACGCCCGCTCGTCTGTGGAGATTTCTGGTCTACTGAGCAGCACACAGTTTTTTAATAAACAGTTCATGTACACGGGCAATATTTTCATGGAATCTGGAAGAATAAGCTGAAAAGAAAGGTATATGTTTTATATGCTTGAGCTTTACTGAGAAAGATCCCCTAAGGTTTTTTTTGTTTTGTTTTGTTTTTTAATATCTATGGTACAGGGTCTTGCTATGCAGCTCAGACTCTTGTGTTTTCAGTGACCATTGTGTTTTCAGCCTCCCCAGTGCTGAGATTACAGGTATGCCCCACCATGCCCAGTCTTGGTGGTGGGCTCAGCATGCCCAGGGTTGGGTCGGGGTGGCGTGTACCAGGAACTGAACCCAGGTCCTTGTGTTTGCCTAGGCAGGCGCTGAGACCTCTGAGCTATCTCTGCAGCCTGATCCTCTAAGTTTTATCTATAAACATCATTTGCTTTTGAAGTTGTGAGGGCGTGCGTGCTCCTCGCCATCCCTACTTTGGCTCACACATCCTCATTCAACAGCATAAATGGACAGTCCACATGACACAGTACAACACAATGAGTGATTCTGAAAGGCAACCTGACAGCTTAGAACATTCTAGACAAAAGCCTATATTATCAAATCTTTGATCAAGTCTATGTCAGAAGAATAGCTAATAATCAGATTTGCTAATATCAGAATAACTAATAATCAGAATAGCTAATAATCACCTCCTTGTAAGAGCACAGGTCAATGGAAAAGAAAATATCCTGATAAATAAACTGTGAATTTAATGATAATTTGCAAACAAATTTCTGAAGTATCTGGTGTATAAATGCATGATTTCTTTTTAGCTACACATTTCCGTGATAGAAAAAGATGAACACTTAGCAGACTCTGCACTGAAAAGAAAATCTACTTCGGGGTTCTGTTGGATTTATCATCTTAACATCACAGGTCTTTTATCATGACATAAGTATAAAGTATGGATAGGGCACAGCTTGCCAGCTGCTGCTTATAAGCACATGTCAGAAATGTTCTATTTTGCAATTTATTTCTCCTTAATTTTTAATTTTTTAAAGAATAGTTGAACACATTTCCTCATAAAAGAATAGTTCCTTCTAATCATAATTTTTCTCCAGCATGAAACATTTTCATTTGACGATTACTAGATTAATTTCTCATCCAATGATAACTGTGATCCAAAGTGGGGATCAAATTAAAGACATGTAATGATGCCCTGGCTCCTCTATGATTAACTTATTCTTGGACAGCAAAGCTATGAGGAAGATGCAGAAATTCATGTCTAATTTGAATGAAATGGGGAAAGTCTTTGTTTTGAAATGACAGTAATAATGAACAACAACAACAAAACTCAGCTTGTGGCTTCAGTCTTTTAACTCGCCTTTTGAGGTCCCTATACTCCCAAATAAGCTCACAACTTCAAGCTATTAGATTTAATGTAAATAAGTAACCCTCCTTGTAGAAGCTTCATTGTGGCTTACCTCTGCTTCAAGGCAGGCCATAACCTAGATCTACCACACGATCCTCAGAGTGATGCTTCCCTGAATTGTGTACCTTCTGTGCCCTGTCTTGCTCGTCCCAACCCTAGCACACCAGTCAGAGCAACTCTGCTGAGCCCTAGACCACAGGATGAAAGCATGCAGCTCAGCCTAGCTTGGGTCAGGCAACTGTGGCTTTAAGGTACAACAGAGGTAGTCCTATAGGGATCTACCCATAGAGACTATATCCCATAAGTGAGCTCTAGGAAGGTACTGGGTGTATAGTTACATTTTCTAAAGTTAAGTTGATTCCAAGTACTCTTATTTTCAGTTCATGATATTTTAATGTGTTATTATTTCTACCTGCTTTATAAACTTTGTATTTTCTAGATTACAAATGATTTATCTAAATAACATCCTTTAAAAAAGTGTCTTTGGTTGAAGGGTACACTTGAAATGTGCTAATATTTTGATCTAGTCATCTGGAAAAACTTCCATCATTATGTTTTTCCTTGAGAAGAGTTAAAACATGAACAAACAGCATGCTTGTAGAGACAAGTATTTGAACTTTTAACTTTGAACCAGAATCAACAGATAGATTTTACTGCCTTTTTTTCCCCTTAAATAGGCAACAGAGCTGTTCTTCACTTGAGGGTTTTGAGTCCAATCATTTTAACATGAGCAAATAAACGTCCAGAGAAGACACTAATTTAACTACTTCTTTTGAAGGGTGAAACACTGCAGAGACAGGATAATGTCTCCCAGGGTTCTGAAGGAAAAATAGTAACATGAGGATGCCCCATGTTATGATGGACTGATGTTCAGCCTGGTCTCTGGCTGCGGCTGGTGGGCTGTGTAGCTTAGCGCAGCCCATTGTGTGGCAGTACTGACACCTGACAACTGAACACAGTGCTCATGCAGAGGTAAAAAAGTGGAAGGCAAATCACTGTGAATAGCACAGAAAGGAGAATTTATAAGAAGTCCAATTAAAGAAATGTTTTTGTTTTATTTTTTCTTTTCTAAGCTTGTGAATTTGGTCCCCAAATTTATCTGAATTATGTTTCCTGCTGAAGGCTTCCTTCTAGGGGGCTTCCAGATGTCTTCTCAGTAAGTGCTTTGACATGGACTGGAAAAGTTTTTCATTGATTGTTCATCATCTTCTCTTTTGACCAAAGTCTAATTTTCAGCTTTTCCATACATAATTATGAAAAATACTATCCATTTTTATTAATGCAGAAGAGAACAAGGAAAAGAAACGCAAACATAAATATGAGCTTTGAGGTTTATTCTCTTTAATAGAGGTCTAAATGAGGCTCATTCAAAGAGTTTTCTAAAATATCAAATAAAAAAAACTTATAATTGAATGACAATAGAATACCTATCTCTGACAGGACTAAACAAAAAAAGGGGGATACAAAGGAAGGACCATTCTGTATTTGAATATACAGAACAGTTAGGATACATATGCAGCTACTTTCACATAATTTTATGAGAAGAAAGATTTGCACTAATACTGTTTGGACAGGATATCCTGTCTGCTCCTTGTACTATGGATAACTACCAGGAAGACAACAATGTAAAAATTATTAATTATTGTAACTGTACTATAATTCAGCTTTAAAAAAAAAGACAAGTATACAACTATATTCTCTTAATTCATTGATTAGAGGCATCTGCTCTAATAGTATTTGTAAACAGAACATCATGTCTGCACCTTATACAACAAATGACCACTAAGAAAACAATATGCAGTGTATTAATTATTGAATCTGTTCTACTAATTTGATTTGAAACTGTCTCACTGCTATTTGTTCTTCAATAAAATTATGAAAAAAAATTTCAAATCATTAGCTGATGGTCAGAAGCAATTCTTTCAAATCTCTTCATATCTATTCATAACTTCAAAATATGAAGTCTACCAATATTTATATTTATGTTCATAAAATATAATGTTATTGTTGCCATCAGCTCATGCAACTGTTACTATGCCTAAAATGTGTCTAAGCATATACATTTCACAACAAAATATCTGTAACTATTTACAAAAGAGAATTCTGTCTCAACACTTCTCCCATATAACACACTTTTGTTTATACAGAATTTAATGACTGGCAACTGAATATGTATACACGTTTCTGGCTCAGGCACTTTGTAAAAGCCAGTTTTTTAACATCAGCTATAAAATATCACAGCTTCCTCAAAGCTATGTTCTCAGTCTTCTTAGCTGTACAGTTAGCTGAAAAGCAGCTGAATGCCCTCCGCCTCACTAGCTCTGTGTTGAAAGAACACACTGCTGTTTTTAAGGCTTTAACACCAAGTACTGCACGTGGCTTACCTGGCTTGCGGCAGATGGACTCGCGCAGTTCTTGCGGTAGCACGCCAACATGTGGGCGGTCTGATTAACCAAAATTTCCCGGATGACCTTCAAAGGCTGGTGTAAAATTGCTTTAAAGGCTGTGCGCACAAAACCATTAGAAAAATGAACATCAAAAATTTACAATCTGATCTCAAGTAAGAAAAAAAGAACAAATTACTACTATATTTAAGCTATCTAATAAAACGCCAATTCTTAAAAGTACTGAAGCAATTTGCTAGTGGTCCACTATTGATAAAATATAACAGTGGAGAAAATGGCCACTTATAGTAAAAGGCCATACTGGCCAAGATTTATCTTTATGGTTTAGAAAAAGAATTGTAAGCAGAGAGAAAAGAAAAGTCTGTTTGTTGTTTTCTGATGTCCTGGATTCCTATGGGCTGAACTAATACTTCTTGCATGTTTTTGTGTAAGATCTCCTAAGGACAGCAAAAAAGATTTCTGCCATAGGGGTGCACCCTATTTCACTTTTGCCAAGGTACAGGTTGTCCAGTCAATCCAAGGTCACGGACAGTTTCCTGGCATTTTCCACGCAGACCAGAGGGCACACTCCTATACACTGTAAAGGCTTGGCAGTACCTTCCTGAATTTCAAGTCCAACTCCCTGCTAGGATAGAGAGTAGAGTCTGGCCCTGAGTTATTCTCTTTATTGATCTAGAGTTAAGAGACTCTAAAGCACCTGAATATTTTTCAGACACCAACTCAATTAACTAACAGATATTGAATGAATTAAAGTTCACTAAGCTACAGGCTTAGCACAGTGTTACCTGACTTGGCAAAGAAGTTGATCAGGGCATCCGTCTCACAGCTCTTATAAAGGTCAGCTAACTGGGAGCTGCAGTTCAAGCCAAGATTGTGAATCCGAAGTCTTCTTTGGCCACTGATGGTCGTGTAAAGCACAGCACACTGCAAGGACAGTGAGGTCAGGTGTTTTTCTGGTTAACACCAATGCCATATGACCAAGGTAGCCTGGTCTTACTTGCATTTCCCCAAACAGCATTACAGATCAAGGATCTCTAAATTTCTCTACAGAGTTTTTCTATCTCTTGTTATCACTAAAGACTGAGCAACAACAAGGGATGATGACAACTTCATTGGCTGGGTTTCATTGTAGCATTTCATTGGATTCTCTACTGGGCTGCTCACAGGTAAGTATCTGTTCATATTTCTGCAGTTTCACTTACCTCAGATTTTACTATCAAGGACCAAGGTCTAGAAATAATACCTTCATGTACTCAAGGCCTATTTTCCTTAAAAACACATGACTAGCCTTAGCAAGATACTGTCAACAGCATATACATTGCAGAATATAAAGACCTAGTACCTCAAATGTCAGTGGCTAGAACACATACATTAAAATCCTTCCTCAGCTTACTGCTAACTCCTCTCCACCCTCTAATGTGATGGTATGTTACAATTTAAATCTGATGTCTCCCCCAATCCTCATGTGCTCAGGATGCCTTGATCATGAGGTATTGTAGCCATCAGGGCATTAATCCGAGGCTGAAGGTGAGGTAAGGATATGGGACCTGCTTGATATGAGAGTCGCTGAAGGCCTGACCTGAGGTCTCCTCCCAGACTCCCTCTTCACTCTGTTTTCTAGACACTGTGCCGTGAATAGCTTTTCTATGCGAGACTCTTCTATCATGATCCTTCTGCCTCAGAGTCAGCTACAGATGGAGACTTCTAAGCTTGAGATGGCAAAATAAATCTTTCCTCTTTTAAGTTGTGTGTGTTGGGTATTACAGCCCAAAATGACAAAGTGACTAAGACAGCTGCTGATGTCTGAAAACTATGATCATTAGACATGTGTGTTATTGTTTTAATTCAAACATGGCTTCTTGTTAATTTTATAATGAAGCGAAATCCTGTTCTACTTACCTATGACATGATAAAGGACTTCATATGGTGTTATAGCTGAATTGTGACACTAGAAAGTTCATATTGAAATTCTAACTCCCCCCAGTACCTCAGAATAAAACTGTATTTATCAACAAGCTCTTTAAGGAAATAAATAATTAAAATGAGATCATTGGGATCTGCTTATGAGAGGAAGACTTTTGGATTCAGACATGTAATAGTGGAAGACCATGTGAAGAGATGAGGAGAAAAATATCTATCAGCTGAGACTCTGGAACAGATTTTTCCCCATGACTTCCACAAGCCTTAATTTTGGACTTCCAGCTCCACAACTGCAAGAAAGTGAGGGGTCGGGGAGATGGTTCAGTGGAATAAGCACTTCCCAGGCAAGCGCAAGGGCCTAAGTTCAAACCCCGGTTCCACAAAAAAAAAAAAGAGAGAGAGAGAGAGAGAAAGAAAGAAAGAAAGAAAGAAAGAAAGAAAGAAAGAAAGAAAGAAAGAAAGAAAGAAAGAAAGAAAGAAAATGAAGTTCCACTATTGAAACTGTTCAGCAGTCATTATGGCATCCTTAGCAAACTAAGACACATGTGGCAAGAACAAATGTTCACTGAAATAAATGAACAAGTGTGGGAAACCTGCTTTCTGATGCCTATGATACTCAACACAAGCTTGCTGGGCTCTCAAGCAGTGACATCACCGGCATAGCACTTGGGTGTCACAGATGCACTGGCTAAGGGAAGCCACTCGCTGGAGTACTCTGGTCAGTGACTTCTGTTTGTGGAGGAAGACTTGATTATTTTATGTAGAGACTCATACATGTGGTATCACTGTTTTAGACTCCCCACTGATCACTGTGAACCTAAAAAGCAGAAGACAACAATAAATACAAGATCACCTGGATGAGGGCGCCACTGTCTTCGCTCAGCTTGTCATCATGCTTGAACTCCACAGTCACAGCCTTGTCGCAGTCAATGGCAGCCATTTCCACATCGGTGGTGTTGTTCATGAAAACTCCACCAAAGAAATCAGTGGCTCTGAAGCCTAACGAAAAGGAGAAAGGGGAATTTTTCTTCTCCATAGTTTGCTCTTTCTTATTCTGTTATTTATTTTGAAGAGAGAAGAACTATAAAAATAGAGCTGAAAATGGTATAAATGATAATTACCTGTGCTGGTACGAACTCTCATAATAGCATCAAAGCCTATTTTCTTTCCAATGTCATTTCTGAGGTCGTTCAAAAATTGTCTGCTATCCAAATGCATCTAAAAAACAAAGTATGATCAGTGCCCACCAGGTGGCAGCAGAGGACTTACATGAACAATTCTTATTTTTAAACTTGACTAAAAATCATTGCTATTTTTCAATGTCAAAAATTATATGCATTTCTTTGGTTAAGTAAAATACAGGATCTTTTGACAGTGATTCTTAAATTTCCAAGTGAAACACACCTTTTATTTTCTTCCATTTTTGTAATCTTTGACAAGAGCATCAGCTGCTAATTTTACTTTGCAAATATGAAAACAGAATGTAAATAATTACCTCAGCAGCTTAGTGGAAGACACAAGACTAAAACCCAAATAGCTCACTTAACAACACTAAGGAAAGATCCTGAAACTGCACATCTTTTTACCTGACCACATTCAGAAACTGAAGACAATTCGCACAGTAGTAAAAGCCCTTTCTCTCAGCCGCTTAGCTACTCTGCTATCACTGCATTTCTGAAAGCTGCTCACAACTCACAGATGAGTGATGTTAATACTCATGCTCAGAGCCTTGGCCTATGAGAGGGAAGCCACTGCTGCATAGCAGTTTCCAAAAATGCTTGTAAGATCTTCTCAAGAGGTCTTTTTTCTTTTTGGTGGTATTAGGGATTGAACCCACATCTATACCCCCAGCCTTTTTTACTCTATTTTTTATATTGAGGACTGGGTTTTGCTAACTTGCCCAGTCTGTGATTGAACTTGGATCCTCCTGCTTTAGCCTGTTAGAGCACTAGGATATGGGTATGCACCATATCTAACTTGGAAAGCTCTTTAAGGAATCCTCACAAATACATTTGACAGTAGGAGAAAGGGAGACAAACGCACATCTTTCCTGTCTCCCAAACACAAGGGGAAAGAAGGAAGAAATGAAACAAGGAACCACAATACTCTTTGTAATAAGCTTCAATTGTGTGCATCCCACTGAATGCCTGTAAGACTTCTGATGATCAGTTTTTCATTTTTTCCTTGCAATATCACTGACAAGACACTAATAAAATTTTTGGTTTTGAAGCAAAGAAATGTTATGGTAGGATTCAGTTTTACAACAGTGTACAGGAGATGCAAATAGATGAGTAGCAGCATGGCCAAAATTAACATTCTTAATCCTCTTGAATTATAAAATATTTTACTCCTTGTTTATACCTTAGGGAGTTTTCTTCTGTTGGGTTATAGTAGGACTATTTTTTAGGAACCCTAAAGAATCAATAATAATCATTGAAGTTGTGCTCCAATTCACTTATCACATTGGAAACCACACAGGGTTAACTTGTAGCTCAAAGACTTGCAAACTTGCTTCCCTGGCTGGGAAAGCAGCTAACACTGGTCAGCCTGGGAGGCTCCTATGCACCTCACATCCGGGAATTGGGCAGGATGAGGAAAACACTAAATTCTATGATTACTAAGAACTTGTTTTCTAGCATACCTAAGAAGACATGGGTCTATAAGTCTTCAAAATACTTCTTAGAGCTTTCTTATAAAAATTAACTTATAAATAATAAGTTTCATTGTGACATTGCTTTCTATGTATATGTCACACTTTAAATGGCTTCCTTGCCACCCTCTTTTAAAGTTTGTTCATTTGGCGTTTTGTTGGTTATTATCATTTTGTAAGAGGATCTTGCTCTTTCATCCAGGTAGATGAAACTGTCTTCAAACTTGTGATTCTCAGACTTCAGTTTCCAAAACACTGGGATTACAGTAGGCTTGTGCCACTCACCTGCACAATCATTTTTTGATGGTAGTAGAGACTGAACCCAGCCTGTGCATGCTAGGTAAGTTCACTTCCACTGAGCTGCACCAGCAGCCCAACTTTAAATCTGCTTTGAATGTATTTCATTTGAAATCTTTGGCTTATTTTTGATTAGTTTATAGTATAGACAGATATGATTTTATCCATGATACATAAAGACAGATGGTGGCCAACCACTAGTCATTTCTGTTGGGTGAGTGCCCTCCCCACTCATGTCTCATTGTGGGGTGCAACACAAGAGGCCCGCCTGGACCTCCTATTCATCTTCTTCTCAGTGAGCAGGAGTGACTCATTCGATTAGCAAGTTTGCTCCTCAAGACAGTGTGTTTTCAGGTACTGTGTGGGGAAACATGAGGCCACCCACCTTGTGCCAGGCTGTCAGGTTCTGTTGGTGCCTGTCAGGTTCAGGGATGACACACTAGGAAGTCTACTTCCTACATACTGATGCTGTGAAGTACTGACATCCTGACCATCCCCTGGGCTCTCCACTCATTGCAATGTGAAACAGAGGGGTATAAGGAACTATTCACCCCAAATCTGAACAACCTGAAACAAATATATAGCTACCTTTTCAGGCATTATGTTAAACATACTTTATATAGTATGACAACTTAAGACTGATACTTGCCTCTCTTAGCCAGTGTGAATTCCCCTAAACACATACATGGTATAAGGTTCTTCAGCATTCTCAAAGCTGTACTTGCCTGGTGCCCACAAGAGGCCCATCCTTCTTAACCCATGATCTAAACATCAAAAGTAAAACAGAGGAAATCAGAAACAAACAGCCGCTATTTACCTGGAAATTGTTGTATTTGTAAAGAGTTCCTCCAGTGAGCTGAGGGACAAGCCCCAAAGATGCCACATCCACATACTGGCTAGGGAAGAGGAAGACGGTCACAGAGCAGCCATGTGCCACACAGTCCTTGGCCAACGAGTCATAGATGCTCGTTTGGGGCTGGAAAAGTATCTGAGGGGAAAGATATAAGAAAGAAAAAATGAAGAGTTATAAAGTATTTTCACTTTAAAATTGAAGTTGGGATCTGAGTTCCCATTGAAATTTAAAAATAGAAAATGTATATATTTTTCAGCAAAGGGAACTGGGCTAAAGATACAGTAATGTGCCCTGAATCCTATGTGGTCCCCAGAGACCACGGTGGAGCTGACACCACTACACTGGCTCACAGATCTACAGGAGGCTCTCAGTGTGATGCCATGTGGCCATGCGTGGCCTGAACCTCCCCAGACTCCCCCAGGAACCGCACTGTCAAGGCCTGAACAGAGGTCCTCTACAAGTCTCACGCCTCCTCTCTATGCTTTGGGCCTCTGCCTGCACAAGGAACTACTCTCCTCTGTACTCCTTCCTGCACCCCTCCTACCTTCCTAACACTGCAATCACTCAGTACCTCTCATACAGGTTATATTTGAAAATACGGTAGGTACTTCCAGTATCAGTTTCTCTAGGAATAAGCAATTTCTCCAGTTGCTTATAACCGAAAACATTCCTACAGCATGCAATGCACACAATTAGATGTAGCTTCTCTCCTCCTTTCCTAAAAAAGGACACACTGACTTTGCCTTCTCTTAGTGATGGATGGACAGACGCTTCAAAGAGTAATTATTTACAAAGTACCTTCTCTTTGTCTGTATTAATCAGTTTTTTGTCATCTCTGTTTTTGAGCTTCCCTGGTGCTTCAGCAGTTGGCAAGGAGGAATGGAAGATGTACAACTTCCCAGGACATTCTGCTGCCTAAAATAACAAACAAACAGATCACAGAAAATGCTGGGTGGGGAGGGCTTAAGGGAATAGGAAACATACTAAAATATGTAAGTCTTTCTGTGAGCCAAGCATTAATTTAATCTTTGTTAAAAAAAAAAAACCTTCATATTCTTTGGTAAGTGCTATTTTCTCCATTTTATAGATGAGGAAACTGAGGTTTAGCTAACAGATGCCTAACGTTATGCAATTTTTAAGTGAAAGTATCAATATTTAAATATAAGTTTGTAAAACAGTGCTTTAAAAGGTGATGTGGTAGAGGAAAAAACACATTGTTTTGTGGTTTTTAATTTTGTTTTAATTTTTATTCTTTTGATATAGGGTTTCATTATGCAACTCAGACTTATAGTGATTCTTCTGTCTCAGCCTCCCTAGCACTGAGATTACAGGCATGTCTG
This sequence comes from Ctenomys sociabilis, assembly GCA_004027165.1. NCBI lineage: Eukaryota > Metazoa > Chordata > Mammalia > Rodentia > Ctenomyidae > Ctenomys > Ctenomys sociabilis. The sequence goes on from PVKA01000906.1 coordinate 86,326, forward strand.
GATTCGCAGCCAGCACTACATGTTGTCCTAGGGATCAAACGAGGGATCTTGTGCTTGCCAGGCAGATGCTTCGACTGCCAAGCTATCTCCCTAGACCCCGTTTTTTATCATGCTGTAGTGGACTGTATCACTGACAGCACTAAGTGGTTCCCATTACTGGGTCCCTTAGGACCAGGCAGATTCCATAATGCAGAAATAGGTGATGGAATCCACAGGATCACAATGCAACAGACAGGTGTATTTCAAACCTTTAGTGAACATGGGTTGAAACCAAATTAATTTATTTCCAGGAAGAAGCATAGCAGTGTAGTGGTATCTTGGCTATAGTGGACACCAGGATCTGGCTACTAGCTGTTGCAACAAAAGGAAAGCATGTGCTCAGGAATATATCTCTCTTGTTCCTAAGAAGCAGTAAGGAGAAGACCCAGCCTCCACAAAAGCCAATTCAGCATGAAGAATATTTAAAACTATGAATAACGACTATGAAGGCAACAATATGCAATGTATTTATCATTGTAACTGTCCTACTAACCTGTTTTTGAAACTGTCTCATTACTATTTATTTCACAATAAAATTAATTTAAAAAAAAACCAAAAGCTCAGAATAAGCGCTTCCCTGGCAAGCACAAAGTCCTGAGTTCAATCCCTGATTCCAAACAAAAAAGGGGGGGGAGAATATCTAAAATCATAGGAAGGGAACACACCAGTAGCTTACCAAGCAAAACATACTGAAACCAAATACAGCCCCACAATCAGACCCCCCTGCTCGCTGCTAGGCACAGCCCCAGCCCCAGCCATCTCAGTACTTCTGCTCAGGTACGCCTTTTTGCTTCTGCAGTCCTAAGGGATAAATTCCATCGTCCCCATTTGGGCAGAAGCAGGCAGGGTTGGAAGCAGCTGTTACGTGCAGCTCACAGCCAGGACCTTGTAGCGTTTCCCTAGTTAGCTCTCATCAGCTGGCACAGCAGGTACTCCCGCTTGCATTCTAAGGACCCAAACTCACCCGTATGCTTCAGTCACAAATCCAGCAAAAAGTACTGCAAAGCCCTCTGATGCTTAGCTTGAAATTATCTTTCCACTCCAGCAGCCAACCTGTCTGAAACCCTGCCATCTGTTGCGCTGGAAGTTTCAGTCACACACATTTCTCGCTTTCCTGGGACACGCTGCATACTTATACACCTGTGTCTTTGCACAGTTTCTCTAGCCTGGAGCCTCTCTCTTCTCTACCCAGGGCTGAAGTTTACAAAGACTGTGTTGACTCATGGTTCTGCTGGCTCAGCTGCTTGATGTACCTTTAGTTATAGGCTACTCACAACAGGACGCTTAGATCTATGACTAATCTCTTTGAAAAACAAAGAGAATTCAAGGTTTTCCCTGTTGTAACATGTCTCTCACCAGTGACATTCTGGCATAATTCTGTGGTGTGTGTCACAGCAATGGGGTCACAGTGGATGTGTCTGCTGCTGTTTGTTGTGGCCAGTTGTGAGCAAGAACTTGTGAGCTGGAACCTTAGTGTTGGATGAGTCCCCAGCTGAAAGCTATGCACAGAAACAGTATTAGTAAGAGAAGAGAATGCAAGGCAGGGAGGCATACGCCTGCAGTCACTGTCACAGCTTCTCAAAAGGCTGAGGCAGGAAGATGGAAAGGTCAAGGTTGGCCTGGGCGACTTAGTGAGAACTCGTCTCAAAACTTAAAAATGTTAAAAAGGTAGAGAGACGTAGCTCATGGTAAAGGCACCAACTGGGAAGCACAAGGCGGTTCTGTCAATTTCAGCATCCACTGACAAAATGAAGTGGAGAAAGAAAACGGAGAGGAAGAGGAGGACAGTGACAGCAAAAAACTACAACAGGAACCTAAGCATGGTGGCTCATTCAATTCTCTGTTTTTAAATTTCTAATTATTAGTATAAAAGCACTATTGAAAATATTTTAAGAGCAGAAAAGTTTCAAAGTTAAAAACTGCCAAGTTTTTCTTGCTTGACTTACTTAGCTCTCCTAGGAAATTCACTGTCCATGTTTTTTCTATTGATCTAGACATTCAGTTCCATGAACATGCTGTAATCTCACACTACAGGTTTTCAGAGCACAGGTCCTAGTCACTACCTGCAAGGATTTAATCCTAGCATGTTAGCAGTGGAGGAACACTGGAAAATACTTCTTCGTGCTTTAGTTACTGAATATATAATACAAAATAGTAACTATATGAAGTATTGTAGGGAGAACTTGGTTGAGTAGACAGTGTTAATCATGACTGAACATACAGGACTGTCTTGTTCAGAGAGTAAAAGTGACAAAAACTCAAGACCCACTAAAACTAAAGTTCAATACTGAGAAAAAAAAACCCAAAGTTGTCATTATACTTTATTTAAATAACTGATGCTAATTTTAGTTCCATAATTTCATTAATCACATACTTATATAACCTTTTATAAGTAGCAAACTGAAATTAGATAAAGTTCTATAGTATGCTATAGTTTCTATCTTTCCAAAATTTACATCTTGCCCCACATCCACTCTCCCTGCAGGGGTGAGTCCTATGAACGAGGGGAACAACATAAAATCTTTGGGCAGAGAGGAGCTCGAGGAGGACTGGCCTGGAGAACACAGGCTGGGAAACAGCGCCAGCGCCTTGGCTGAGGGAGGAGTCGCTCACACCACAGCCTGCTGCTTCCTCCTCTGCTTGAACACAGACTCTTCCAGAATTAATAGCACTATTTTACAACCTCGTGTATTCCACGGTCACCTGTGGCTGGAGGGCGCCAAAGAGGAAGACACTGGCTTCGGGGCTCTCTAGCCCTGCCAGCTCCACTCCTCTCCCGCTCTGAGCTCCCCACATGTGCCCGTAGGGGGCCTGCTGTGTTTGAATTTAGATATAGTTGTTGACAATTTATAGGTAAGTTCAGATGTAATTTAAGCACAACCATTAAAGGCTAATTGCCTTTTTTTAAAAACCCAATTCTTATTTATGTAGTTTTATTTTGGAAGTCATAGCTAACACAGAAAATTATTTTTTGACCAAACTCAGAAAGTGTCAGCAGTTCACATATAGTTCAAGTTACAAGGGTCAGGTTCTGAAAGAACTGCAGACTTTTAAGGACTATGAAAAAAAGGGGGCTAAGTTTATTAGATGCTGTGGACCTGGAAACATTCACAGTAGAAAAATTGCATCCTTTAGCTGGTTATTTCAAGGCTTTCTGAGAAACTATGCAGAATAGCGTTCCAGCACTGCTGTTTATGTCTGTGACAAATTAGCACATGTTTTTTTTGTTAGTTTATGTCCACTCTGTTTACTTTAAGAAGCTTATTACTGCTGAATTTATATGGAGATTTTTCTTGGCATCTGTCTGACTGAAAGAAAAGCTGAAATTCCAGCAGGGCAGTCCAGTTCTTAGAGCCTTCACTTAATACACAATCAGAATTTCACTTAGTCATTTCTTTAGTTTCTGTTCCCTGTCCCCAGATGAGACTGCCATCTCTGGTCTCCCATGGAGAATATCCTGAGCTGCTGGACTGACCAGCCACAGTCTCACATTTTCCAAAGTTACTCTCTGCCTTCCCCCACCCCACCACACACTCTTCCCCTTTGGAGACAATCGAGGCTGGCCTTCAGGCTGCATTGAATTTGCTTGGATCCTCCTGCTTCAGCCTCCCAAATCCTGGCATTATTGGTGTGCACCACCATGCCTGGCCCCATTCCATTTTTAAATGCAAGCAACAAATGTTATGTCTTATATTAGAGTTGCCTCTTCTCTGCCACACAATTTATGAGGGACAGTAAACTGTCTTACAAAGATTACAGGCATTTGATACATTTTTATTGGTTGAAAGGACAAGTGAATGAATAACTTTGTACTATTTTGATACTACTCTGCAAATTCTTAAACATTTTAGCTTATAGCCTAATAATGACTTCAGGCAAGAATTTTGACCTCCTACATAATTGACATATTTTAGTCTGCTTTTCAGCTACAAAAAACCTGCAAATGCAATAAAAATATGACTGCCAAAGCTGGCTATGCTCACATACATGTGCTCGTGCACACACACACACACACACACACACACACATCATGAGTCAGAAAGCATACATTGTGGACAAGTGCCAATTATCCTACAGAAGTTCTGCTCTTATGCAATGAATTAAAATCACTCATAGTTGATTAGATATAGGAGAAATATTTCTTAATCATTTATATTAGCATCTTACAAAGGGAATTAGAGGAAAGATGATTAGAAGCACATATACAATAGAATCAGAGACAAAAGTTAAACTTAAAACAAAAACTAGAAGTGTCTAAGAAGGTCAGGGGAAAAAGTCTTTATAAATTTACCTTAAATGTCTTAATATTTTTCTTGGGCAGCTATGGGTAAAAGAAGCATTATGAGCTAGAGCAGTTACAGTGACTAAGTAATCAGCTAGTGACCCTTTCTACTCATTACAAAGTTGAATACATAAGTGTGTTGTGCATTATAGAACATTCTATAAAAGCAAGCAACTTTGCTCAAAAACGTACTAATTTTAACCCTAACTTGGAAACTGAAGCAGGAAGTTAAATCAGGGTAGCCAAAACATTCCTAGAGCAAAAGTAGCACACTGGGTCGCTCTTCTTCCACATTAAGGGAACACTCAAAGGTTACAGAATGAATGATTCTTCATGCTAGGAGTCCCCAGGCACAGATAAACATCAGAATAATTGAGGCATTAATGACTAGAACCTCTGGGAGTTGACCAGAAATCTGCATTTTTACAAAGCATCTCTGCCTCTTCTGATTCTATGACTAGTAAGTCCAGGAAAAACACCACTGAGCCTGGGTGGGAAGACTGGTATTGGGAAAACAGCACCATCAGCTCGTGGCGACATAACAGCAACTGCCACTATGCCCCAAGTATCATTTTATAACATTCCACTTTATAAAAATAATATTATTGATTAGCTTTGTATTTATGAAGTTTTCTGCCTTGCAATAGTTAGACAATAGTTACTTCTCATATTTAAATTTTAAGGTGAAAATAAACATTAGTATAATAATAAAACTACAAATATAATAAAAAATGAAATGCAGAAGAGCTGTAGATACACTGCAAGGAACTTGACTCCAACTGACAGCAGGGCATATAGACTGCCACAGCCACCGTATGGTGAAAGAGACCTCACAGAACACCATGGTTCTGAAGAACACTTTTTTCTGTAATATGTCATAATTCAGATCAAATATTTGATCCAGGGAGTGCATGTAAACATATTTGATTTATGTTTTTCTTTCAGAGCTTCCAAGCGGCCTCTAGACCTCCTCTGGTAGCCATTATTATAAGATGCTACTTAGGGCTCCTCTTCAGAGGAGCTGGGATTCTGCCCTCAATGCTATGGAAGGCCAGCCGCATACCCTGCGTGGCTTTCGGCTCTTAACAGATGGCATAGGATATACGCATGCAGCCATCCTTCCTTTCAGAAAAGAACACACAAACAGTATTGTTGGGCCAGGGGGATGGCTCACAGTATTGTTCCCAGGCCTAACTTGGACTGGGAAGACCTGTGGAGTCATGTGTGACAAATGTCTGGAGAAAATCACACATGGAGAAGAGCAGCATTCACAATAACAAATAAACACATTGAAAGTAAAACAGAACGATTGTTTTTAGCAATTTGGGATAAAAGAAAAATCCAGAGCCTTCTGCATCGCTCACATTTTTCACTGTTGGATTCTTCTGGCTGAGCTCTAACATCTTCAAGTCACTTTCAGATGTAAAAGTTACAATTAATTTGTTAAGTTGACATGCACTCTGAGACTTTCAGGACATGATTCACAAGTGACTACGCCGCAGATGAAAAGACAAAACAAAAACAAAAACTAAGCAAGAATCCACGTATCTCGGAACCAAACTACAAGTCTGGCACAAGTGGATATGTGAGATGGAGTCCATACGCTCAGGTCTGTACTGTCCTTGTTGCTGGGATCACTTTTACTGATATTATTAGTATCCATTTTATTTTAAAAGTTAATTTGAACTTAATTTCAATTTTAAAACTTAAAATCTAATTTTAAGAATTAGCTGTCAAAGACAGAGAGTGAACTCTCATGGTAAGGTGATAATGATTTAGAGTAAGTGCTCCTAAACAATTGCCTTCTCCAGCTTACTGTTTTTATTACTCTGAAGATGACTAGAGAAATGTGGGCTCAGCTTCCCAGCTGGACACATGGCCAACTAACTTCCTGCCCACTTCTGGCAGCCATGTAGGTCCTTGGCAAAGCTCCCATCTTTGTCACTGACTGTCCCAAGCCTTGCCCTCACATGTTTAAAAACTCCAAGGAAGAGGAGGGTGAGGTGGGAATTATTTTCCTCTCATCTTAGAGTTTAGATATTGTTAAACTAATTTTAAAACAGATCACATAAAATTCACATAAAAGCCAAACAGAGGAGCTAAGCTGGAAATCCTGACAAAATCAGTTGCTCTGATTCGAACAGTGCTGGAAAGTAAATGGGTACAGTATGTCATGTAGACCTTTTTTTGTTTTTAATTTTATGTATTTGGACAGGGTCTCACTACGCAGCTCAGACTTGTAGTGATCTTTCTGTTTTCAGCCTCCCCATGGCTGGGATGACAGGTGTGTGCCACCAGGCTCAGTCTAGGTGGCCGGCTCAGTGTGCCCAGGGGCAGGGGCAGCATGGCACATAGCACTGGTTCCTGCACTTGCCTAGGCAGGCATTTAGTCTGCTGAGCTACCTTGCTAGGCCTTCATGTGGGCCATTTTTCTCCTGAGAAATCCTGAGAATCTTAGGGAAGTATAAAAGCAACTCAGTCAGCCTGCCTATCTGCCTGCCTGCCTGCCCGGCTCCCTCCCTCTTTCCCTCCTTCCCTCCCCTCTCTTTGTTTTGTATCCCTCTGTTTATAAATCTACCCATCAGTACATACAAGTGGCTTCTTCCCACCTTTAATGCTTCCATGCCAGCCTGGACAACAGGTGCAAAGACAGTCTCATTTTCATTAGAGTCTGCAAACATCTCAGGAATCTGGTCCAATAAACTGTAAGAAATGAGTAAGCAAAAGCTTTTAAATCTTTAGTATATTTGTCATACTTCAAAACATAAATTACTGACATTTCAGCTTCAACACATTGTAGTACTTATTTGGGGTCCAACACTGTGGGTATACTTCACAGGTGTATCTTTGCATAGTTTGGCACTGAAATCTAGAATTTAGATTTAACATTAACTAAATCCTGCTTCGTAGGTCTTTTTCTATTCACTGCCACTGATCTCTTAGACCATGAATTCTGAATACAGAAGCTGACTGCCATATAGCAGTTGTATCTCTATTAACATCATTGAATATATTCATTCACATGCAGGAAATATCTCCTATGAATCACCTTTTCTGCAAAGAAAATGAATTCATAGGGCTCACAGCAAGTGTAAAACACTTCTCCCACTTAGACACTAGCCTACATTGCAGAGACAGAGTTCATCTAAGTGACAGAGTGTCATAATCCAGGTCTTAAAATCCCTTTGCTAATGACAAAATTATATAATTGAATCAAGATACAATGCAACTAAAAGACAACTGATTCATATTTAATGATAAAGCCCATTGTATTTACTTGTGAATCACAGACTGGGATTCTTGATAGTTGACGAGGAACCCATCCAGCAGTGGAACAAAGACCTCCCCGATGTCAGTCACCACCATCATCTGGGGCTGGGCCAGATTACTCTTCACGTTGAAAAAATGGAGGACTTTGTTATACGTGATAAAACCCACTCGGATTGCAGATGTCTCTTCTTGTTCTTCCCTATGCAAAAAATAATGTGTTTGGGGTCCATTTATAAATTTAGAATGAGAGGATAATTTCCTTCTGAAATTCATTATGCATGCCTTCCATAAAAATAAGAAATGCATGTTTAAAATACTGGATTTAATTTCTGTTACCAGAAATAAATTCTCACTGGGGGATGAAGAGTTACTACAAAATTAAGCAAGCTGATAAAGAAAGATTCTAAAAAATTGTAGGTTAAAAAAATCAAATAGATATTATGAAAAATATTTATTCCTGTTTCTTTAATATATGTATTTGTTAATCCTCAGTAAATTATAAGATTTTCTTTTTATTTCCATGAACAAGCTACATTAATACATTCTTTATGTGAATAAAGCACCCAGAAGTTACCAGGAAGTCAGGAAAACAAATGGAATATCTGAAGCAAGAAAAGAGAAAGGCACATTTATATTACTACCAGTACAGCTTTTTTATTTTAAATCAAAATAGGATCCTTATTTATTTATTTGTTGTTTTATGTTTGTCTGTTTGTATTTTTTTAAGGGAGGGTCTACAGGGTGCTCAGGATCTCACTACCAGATTGACTCCTAGTGATTCGCCTTTTTACAGCCTCCCAAGAGCTGGGATTACAGGCACATACCATCACGCCTAGTCTCAGTTGCCATCTCAGCATGCCCCAGGGGTGGGGTCAGCATGGTAGGCCCAGGGATTGAACCCCCGGCCCCTGGGCCTGCTTCCAGGTGCTTTAATCCACTGAGCTATCTGGCCGGCCCTAGGATCCTTATTTATGTACCTTAGAAAATCTTGATAGGTTAATTAAGTAAGAAGAAGGAAGGAGGAAGAAGAGAAGAAGACAAAGATGAAGATAAAGATGAAGGAGGAGAAGAAAGGAGGTGAGGGAGAAAGGAGGTGGGAAAGTAGGAGGTGGGAAAGTAGGAGGAGGGAAGAGGAAGAAGGGGAGGAAGAAGAAAAAAAGAAGAGAGCCAACTTTTGAGAACTACATGCCATGTAATATGTAAAGTAAATTACATTTATAAATTGACAGTACAATTGCTATTAAATGACCATTTCTTTTAGTCATGACAAGCAAAAGTACTAAAACTGTAACAAAGAGTAGATGTTTTTTATTTTAGGAATTCTAAAAAAAGACCTTAATGCTCCTGCAAATAAAGTAACATGAATGCTCTCCCACCAGTCTATAGTAAATCTCTTTAGAATTCAGTGGTCTGGACGCTGGTCACACGGCACTGAGGGCATTGCTCATTCTCTCCCCACCACCCCGCCCCTCACTAAAACAAAACACTGACATTCTAGAATGGCTGGGATTTTTGATGGTGGACATGACACAGTGCTAAATGGTTTGAAGAAAACCTCAATGGGTGCATGACATTTTCTTCGACCCTTAGCTATAAATAAAAGTTATTCTGCTTAGGAGACAACATCTCTGGAGAACTTGACTTGATCCTAAATTTTCTGTATGACATAGTTACTTAAGTTTAAGAAAAGGAAAACATAATATCTAGGTGAAAGTACCTCAAGTTCAAATACCTGATTCCATTGTTAACTTTTCAGTTTTTTTTTTTTTTTTTTTTAAATATTTTACTGAAGTACAGGCTGGCAATTGCTGATTTTAACTGTACTCCATTCCTTATCTATTCTCGTTGCTACATGGAAAGTATTCATTGTGGCCTTGATAAATGGGTGAATAGACAAATGGGTAAATAGATTCTGAAAATCTCTTCCAAAAGTACATGGTGAATACTTTCAGACATGGAATCACCCCCTTTCTTTCTGTCTCTCTTCCCCTCCCGTGTGTGTGTGTGTGTGTGTGTGTGTGTGTGTGTGTGACTATTTATACACAGACATGCATATGACACCCAGTACTTTAAACTGTATGATTTCATGGAATTAACTACTCTTCTATACTGTATGATAAGATACAACATGATGCAATATAATACTACACTAGTTACTGTGCTAAACTACCCTGCATCTGGATTTGCCCTTTTCCTGATGATTAGAATTTTACTGCTTAAGACCAACCATAACCCTTTGCCCTATGCTGTCAACCTGAAATCACTTCTTTTAATTTCTATAAAGCTTATAGTATGACCATTCTCACTGGGTTCTTATCATGTGGCAACTTTGTCTAATGGGCCATGGTCTTCAGCTAAGAGTCTCTTGCCCTTCTCAGAAGCTAATAAGGTATAGTACCCAAGGTTTATATCCTCGGTCTCTGTCAATAGCATAGAGCCTCCTGCAAACCATCACTCTCAAGCAAAATGAAACTCTGAATAGACAAACTACACAGATGCCTGGCTTAGGAGGCCCTGGTCTGGTTTCCTTCCACAGAGAGGGAGGGCACTGGAGGTCCAGGAGGGATTACACATGTCTGTCCACTGTCTCATTGCATTCCCTCTCCTCTCTGTCACTATCACTGCCCTTGCATACCTAGACACAGAAGACAGTGATGTGTGGCAACACGAGGTCCTTCTACCTCCTCAGAGCTAGTTTTGAATAAAGCCTTTTTCCTTTTTTCCAAAATAAATGTCCTTCTCAGTGCCCAGTAACACCAGTACAATGTGGAGAATTAGAGACTTTATTGAGGATAATTAACCTCAATATCCTTAGTAAAGCATCAGATTTGGGATGGCAAGCTACAGCCCAAAACAGTAAGCTAAGACTTGCAACTCTGTAACTCTGGCTTAGTGCTGCCACCTTAGGCTGGGCATGGTGGCCCATGCATGTCCATAATCTCAGGTCTTGGAAGGCTGAGGCAGGAAGATCATGACAATTTCTAGAGCAGCCTGGGGTACACAATGAGTTCAAGGCCAGACAAATTTTTATATAAAGAAATAAACAAATACTACAAGTCAAGACTTTGTGTACTTGAGAAATGGTTTGCTAGCAAGCTTTTATTGTGTGAGGTAAAAATGTCCTCCCTGGGTATGGTGGCACATCCCTTTATTCCCAGCACCATATGGCTGAAGCAGGAGAATGGAGAGTTTGAGACCAGCCTGGGCAACTTAATGATACAGCGAGACCTTGGCTTAAAATTTTTAAAAGGGGGGTGGGGATCTAGTTCAATGCAAAGATCCTGGGTTCAGCCTCCAGTACAATACACACATATGCACACAATTCCAGAAAATCATGAAAGACGTTTACTCTCTCTAAATAGCTAATTTTGAATATTTGAAATCAATTAGAATAAAAGATACAAAGGAAAAGATACAAAAGAATTATGCATATATCTTGTACTCTGGATAACTACTGTGAAGATAAGAATACTCAATGTATTAATTACTATGTCCTACCAACCTGTTTTGAAAGTGTTTTAGTTTTAATTTTTTTCTTTAAAATAAAAAAGAATCTAGATTTTTTTTTCCCCAGAACCAGGGACTGAACTCAGGCCCTTGCACTTACCAGAGAAGTGCTTATTCTACTGAGCCATCTCCCTGGCCCCCTAGATTTTTCTTTCTCATTGAATATGGGCATGTTAAAGTGATGGGAAAGAAATATCCTGGGGTTCACAGGATTTACTTGAAGTTTAAATTAAAAGCATCTAATCAGAACATCTCAAATTATTACAAAAATAGCATTACTTGTCTCCATGGGAACATGCTTTTCAAAATATTGTGAAATGAAAGATTGTTCTAATTGTTTCAATACTACAACTACTTCGTTAAGTTATATCAACAAGAAAACAAATTTATAGCATCTTCTTTATATCAATTGTACACAAGTTTTGTAAAGTTACATCAGTGATATCATGAAGTCTAGTATATTCTTGCTGTTGCTTTTTCAGTTATGCATTTCTCAGCATTTTCCCCCATCATTTGAACAGCGTGAAGCTGACAGAGCAACACTGAAGATGTTACCAAGTAGATGAACCAGAAAATCTCAAGATCATGTATTTCAAACGCTCTAGTTACAGTATCATTAAAAACAAACAGAAAATACTCCAAATAACCCAAAGACTTGATCTGTGTAACAGGTGAATCATTTCAAAATTTTTCCTTAGTGTTCCAAATTAGTCAGGAAAGTCTGGCAACTTGGCCAGGCCAGTGACACAAACTCAAAGCTGAATAGCTTTTTCTTTTTAAAAGATTAATTCAGAGATGAACATACCCTAAGACATTAATCAAGACTTCAGGCTGTGCCTTAGAAAGGCTATTTGGCACATTACCTGCTTTAGTGCAAAGGCATAAATCAAATTGATGGGAAAATCTTACCATTAAAGTGGTAATATATATATGTAATCTAAAATAAACTTCTGAGAAGAATAAACAACCAGATTTGTTTTAAAAGATAAAAGAGGGAAAGGCAGTTGGTTTGAAAAAAAAAAAAAAAAAACTTTAAGAGAGCGCTTAGGGCAGAGAACAAGCAACATTTCTTTCTCTCCTTTTCCCAAGTCACACATTTGCTCCACTGAGACAGTCATGGTGACACCAAAGGAAGGACTGTAACTTCTGTCTCATACATCAACAGGCTAGAAGCTTTATATCACCACTGCACTGAAAAGCAACCACACGTTGGGAGCATATTCTATAGAATAGGTGAGGCCAATTCCATCAGTCTGAGAGAACAGGAAGAGGGAGAGCTGTTTTTAGAAGCTGGAGGTTCCGTTTCATAGGAAACAAGTCAAACTTCAGCTTTAAATGAAAACACACCCATTATGATTATCAGCCATTTTGAAGTACATCTTCTCACAGCTCCTCCGAAAGGATGAGACTACTCCAGTCACAAGTCTACCACCGTCAGAGGCCTTCCTCCTAACACTGTTGCCAGCTTGCTCATTCCTCATTTCAGAGTTCAGTTTGAAATCACCTCAGTGTTTTTAAACATCCCCACTGCTTTTCTAAACCACCCTAGAGAATATTATGACTTCAGCTTCACAGATACAAACAAAACTACTCCTGGGAGGTCCAGAATTCACGGTGTGAGACACACAGACCACATCATGGTAGAAAGGGTATGGAGGAGTGGGCATCCAGACTCCTGGGGGGGGGCTGGTGGCTGAGGATAGTCCCGAGGTCCCCAAACTCGCCCATCGGAAGAGATAACTGCTGTGAATGAACAGGGAGGGAAGGGAGGGGCAGGAAGGCAGGAAAACAATATGGATCCTCCCCTGAGACAACATTCCCAGTCTTTCATGTGCTTGAGCCAAACCACTCCAAGGACAGTATGGTTTCCCTTGCTCTCCCATCTCTTCACAAGATACAAGTGCCTCCCAGTAACAGACAGTTTGTGCAAAGCAGTAATTTAAGAAGAGCCAATTAGTTTTAGAGGAGACAGGAGAGAACACCTAAAAAGGATGTAAGTAGTTATGCAGTGTCACTTCTAAAATCTCTCTCACAAGTTTCTATTTTGGCTGGGGAGATAGATTGGCAGTCTAAATACCTGCCTGGCAGGCGCAAGGACCCAGGTTCAATTCCCAGTGCTGCACACCATGCCAGCCCGGTACTGAGCTGGCCACCAAAACTGGGCATGGTGGTGCATGCCTGTAATCCCAAAACTGGGGAGGCTGAGACAGGAGGATCACTAGGAGTCTGAGCTGTGTAGCGAGACCTTGTACTAAATAAATAAATAAATACATAAATGATAAAAAAGCTTTTATTCTGGTCAAAGTACCTTTACTTCCTTTTATCTTTCAAAACAAGTCTGATTTTTTTTTTTCTCCCAGGTTTATTTGGGGCTAGATTTGTGTGTGGTTTTACAGTTGTTTATGGCAAGCCTGCAATTAAGTTGAGTTACTCTTTTATGCTAGTGTAGGTGACATTCCAAATAGCCTCCTGAAGTCAAGGGCAGGGGTTGGGATTAACACCTCTTAACTATCAGAGTTAGGTTTTCCCTTTCCTTGTATGTACCACAAGGACAGGAAAGGAAAAGGAAAGAGCAATGACTTGTCTCTTACAGTCAGATACAGAGGCAGGGAAGCTGCAAGTGCCAACTTCATTAGATGGTATATTAAGAGCAAAAGGAAATTTGGCTAAAATACTACCATTTCAAACAAATGTACATGAACGCTCAGTTTTTTGTTTTTTTTTTTTTTAAATCCTTAGAATTCTCTGCCTGGCCTAGAAACTACCAGATTCCACTGGAAAATCAGTAGTTTTAAAAATGAACAGCCTTTTACTCCCAATTGCTCGGATTCTTATTATAAGGTACAGTGCATTTTGAATACTTTCAAACCCTAGTAGTAGTCCTTGTCAGCTTGATTCTATTGCCTTATTGAAAAGACCACTCTGGGTAATTTAAGAACTTATAAAAAAACTGGTGTTGGTTGACATATGTATAACTGCAAATGTCTTTATCGGCAAAAGATATCAACTTGTTTTCTGGCCCTTATTCATTCAGCACTATTGTGTGCGTTACACAAGGAGTAGTTGACCCCTTACTTTGGAAGTTTCTCCAGCACAGTCTTCAGTTCTTCACATATGAGCTTGACAAGTCCATTCTTTATGTTACTATATGAAACATCAATCATGAAGATAAAGGCTGGTGGGCTGGGAGGCTTATTCTTCTGCAAGAAAGCAAACATAGCTATGAAGTCAATACACTTCACAATCAAATTGGAACACGCTAGCAACCCCTGAAGTGATCAGATGTTTCATTTAATATTTACATATAACATCTGTGGGATCAAATTACTTTCTAGAACACAGACTCTCATGCTGTAAAAAAGATAAAGGAAGCCACTTATTTTCTAGGATATGACCTGAGTCATACGGCATTAAAACATCAAGCAGAGAAGTCTCACTTTTGCGAAGTTCCAACGATCTTGTTTCTACTAACTCCTGAAGTTCAGTATTGTGATCAGCCTTGCTACAATGTCATTTTAGAAGATAGAAATGTGCTTGGAACCATGAAAAACTGGACTAGCATATACTACATGCAATAATCAGCATTTCTTTTTGAAACTGCTATAAAACCTCAGTAATTGGGATCTCACCATATTCAAATCTCTTCTTTTATGACTTTCATTTAGATATGAAGTGGAATGCTAAATAACTACACACTTTAAAATCGTGCATCATATTTTTAAATCCCGGCTTAATTTATTTCATATTTATGGTAAGATGGCCTTTTCTGAATGTGTTTAAAATAATTACTGTAACATAAAGCAGCTGCTATGAAAATGGCTTCTAGCAACCCACGTCTCTTTTTTGGCTGGTATTCAAACAGCTCTTAGGAAGTGGTCCTTCAGTTGGGACTTTCAAAATATTTACAAAAGTCAGCCACAAGCAAACAGCAT
The DNA here is from genome assembly GCA_004027165.1 of Ctenomys sociabilis. Classification (NCBI taxonomy): domain Eukaryota; kingdom Metazoa; phylum Chordata; class Mammalia; order Rodentia; family Ctenomyidae; genus Ctenomys; species Ctenomys sociabilis. The sequence continues at coordinate 101,356 of PVKA01000906.1, forward strand.
TAGTGACCAATAATAAAGAGTTAAGGCCACATGAACTTTTAACTTTATGATAAATCATAAAAATGCTCTAAAATATAATAGCTTAATTATTATAAAATTAGATGACATAAATATAAATTATCTTATTGATTTATTTTATAGCTACTATGAAGATAAAACATTATTTTTTATTTATTATTTTATTTTGTGACAAATAAAAAAGTCTTTCTCTTTTTTTTGAGACAGGGTCTCACTATGTATACAATCCAGGGTATTCTTAAACTTTTTACAGAGCCCAGAATGGCCCTGAACTTACGGTAATCTTTCTGCCTAAGCTTCCTGAGTTCTGGGAATATAGGCTTGCACCAATATAACTGGCCACAAATTCCTTTATGTTGGATTTTAAAATGTTATAAGACTTATTTATCATTAATTTGAAAACTTCATGTCTTTGTCACACCCAAAATTAAAAGGACAAAGAACTGAAGGAACTCTATTTGTTCTATGTAATTTTTATTGCAAATAATTCTTGATTCCCATCAAAACTATTTCATAACATAGATTATGCCAACATATTTGAGGAAAATAACCACTTTGACTAATTGAATCATGACCTCTTCATGACAAATTCAAATGCATACCATGCCTGGCTCTCTCCTAAGGTCAGCATAGTCTACTTCCCCCTGAACACTACCCCTCTCTCCGGCCTTCAGGAACATTTCACTGTACCTTGTTTTCTACATATGAAAAGTTAATTTATCACTTCTCTAAACCACATTCTCTTTCAGTTCCTCAATCGATATCAATGACATTGCCACATCACAACCCAAACTCTTTGAAACCTGAAATTAGATAGAACTGGTCCCCTTCCTTCCATCACTGATTTCTATCAATTTATCTTTGCAAATGACTTTTCCAGCACGCTTTACCTTATCTCTCCGCTTCAACACCTGGAAGGCTGCCCTGTGTGCCTAGATAACCAAGGACTACACTGTGCCTCCCTTACACTGTGATTCCACCCATTCATTCCAACTCATCTTGCCACCCAGGGTAAATGCGTAAGGCTTTCCTCTCATCTCCCAACGTAAGCTCATCACAGAAAGCATTTTCCACTGCAACCATCACTCTGACAGCTGACACATCAAACCCTCTCATCCTGGCTTCCTTGTAAGCTGCAAATGAGCAGGCCAGTTAAGTGCAGCACAGCTCCACAGAAAGATCCATTTTTAAGAGTACAGTTTGGTGGTGTTGAGTACACTCGCAGGTAGCACCACCATCACCATCTCCAAAACCTTTTTCATCATCAAAAAATAATAAATAAAAACAACTGTGCCCATTACACAACTTTCTATCCCAACTCCTCTCTAGTCCTTTGAGCCCACCATTTGACTTTGTATGAATTTGACTACTTCAAATACTTCATATAAATGGAATCACATAATATTTATCTTTTTTCTACCGTTTTTAATTCTGCATGATAATATTCATCTACTTTTTAATCACACATCATGTTGTTCCCTTTCAAGATTCCCTCCTATGCATAAGCCATATGTTGGTTAGTAATTCGTTTACTTGTAGACACTTGTTTACTTCCACATTTGGGTTTTTGTGAATAATCCAGCCATGAGTATATATGTGTAAATGTCTTTTTTGAGGCACTGCTTTCAATTACTTCAAGTATATAACCCAAAGTGGAATTTCTGTATTACACAGTTTTATTTGTAGTTATTTCGGATATTATCACACTGTTCTCATTTTCTCCCCCTTGGCCCATCTCATGAACTTTGAACACACTCTTGTATCTAGTCCCTCTTTTCTTATTACAGACTGTTGTCAGATAAGCAGTATATCACAATGCTACCTCCCTTGAGAACAGGAACTTGACTGAGTTTCCAGATCCTAGCACAGAGTGTGACACGAAAGAGAGTACTTAATAAATGCTGAATGAATGCTTGTGTAGATGGATGGAAGCTTGGACACATGGATGGACAGATGGATGACTGCATTACTAGGAATTAATAGCCCTCTTCTCTTTTGACTGTCCTCATGGCACACTGAAGAAGATGCTTGAAAAAACATTCATTTAATAGCATATAAAAAACATATGAATGTGCCAGGGAGATAGTTCAGCAACATAAGTATTTATCTGATAGGTGCAAGATTCTGAGTTCTATCCCCAGTACTGCAAAAAAAAAAAAAAAAAAAAAAAACGAGATCAAAGATGTGACGCTGGACTCATAGGAAAATAAGATAGGCTGCACCTCACAACAGCTTCCTGGATTTGTTGCCAAGTATTTCTCAGGGTGAATTCTCTAACTGAAGTGCTTGCCATTTTCAAGACATTTCTCATGTAGAAGCCACAGCCTAGTGAACATGAACCAAGAATTTAGTTGGAAAAATATTTTATTTGGCATGGTGTTTTTAAACATACTTGAACTGGAATGCATTTTGGGAGAGAGAGGCATATACTCACCAGCTCCATAGTCCCCACACCCAATCCATGCCACTCATCCACAAAGACTGTGCCACCTCTGCAGAGCTGGACTACACAGCCAATACCCTGTCAGCTGCTTCTGCTCCCATTCAGTCTCTGCTTCATTTACATGTTTCTTTTCTGCTCTTGGTTTAACCAACTCACTCACTTTCTCCTCAATGCTTTCCCCACCCTGATTTCCTACAAACCCTGGTTATTGTACTCTACCTTTATAATTTGTACCAATTTTAGTTTATATCATTATTACGTTTCTTATCAGGCTTATTAACGACTAGTATTTTTCTAGCATACTTATCATCTTAACTTTGGTATCCTCAGAGCACACAGTGTCTTAGATATGGTAAGCATCCAATAATTGTCAAAGTGAATTAAAATTAAAATTCATTCAGAAAACAAAAGGATAGCATGAAATGAGACTCCACATTTCATATGCACTTTATATGAAGACATGTTCCATACTCTTCAGTGGTTTTATAAAAAGCTTGCCTACATACTCACAGCTCAGTGGCAGAAAACAGAGGTCAGAGGCCGCACAGACCCAGGTTCAGTCTGGCTTCCCTGCTTTCTACACACATGGCCTGGGCTGGTTCTCCAGCTCTCTTAAGATCTGTCCCCACTTCAGGGTGGTCACCTCATGAAGTCCACTGTGAGAACTAAATAAACACCTGCCCACTTGTAGCATGGACCCACAAAGTGCGAGTTCAGTGGATGGCAGCTTGAGAATCTAAAAGTAACACAGGTCCAGCTAAAATACAGAGAGGGAAGATGGGATTTTATCATTCTCCTTTTGGTGTGTAAGGTATGAAAAGTAAGCATGCAAATTAAATGAACTTTTTCATACTCCAAATCTCCTGGTCAATTCATTATTCTACTGCATTTGCAATTTATATTATAATTAAATACAAAGGTATCTGCACCGAATTTACTATGAAGTATACTTGAAAAAAGAAAAGGAAGATTAAAATTAAGCTTACAAAAAAAATTCTCTTGCAAATGTTCATTTTTTAAATTTCGCTCTTTGCTTTCTGGGTGAGATCTGTCATCAATTAGATTTCTATAATATTTTCAGGTAACAGAGTTTGAAAATTCTAAAACCTTTGTTTCAAGAAATAGACTTGACTTTCTGCCTAAGTTTCTTCTAAAAAAACATAAAATCAAGATAACGTAGGGTTTTTGACAGAGAACTGGAAACTTAGAACTTGATTAGATTTATGCTATTGAGTAAATTTTCCACCAGTAGTTACAATGGTTTTACTGTATCTAATTAGCCTATCAAATGTTTATGTTTTGCCTACTGCTACTCCTCAGTTCAAAAGCAGGAAAGAACAAACAAATTCTTAAAATGTAACTGTACTTCAGGACATGTTTTTCGCTTTACATAAAGCATCTACATGAAAAATGATTAAATATATTCACAAATATGTTCAAACATTTTAAGCCAATAAACATTTTCTTTAGTATTGCAAAATATATAAAACACTAAAATAAATGTTAATTCAAAAAAATTAACAGACACCTGAAGAAACATCTAGTTGAACAAATATTACCTGTTTTCAATATAACACCCAAGACAGTAACTACAGAAGAAATCTGTGGGCCAGAGGCTATTTTCTGGAAATGAAATATTAGCAGGCATTCATTTTTGGAAGAGAATGTAAGGAAATGTACATGTGATGCTATAGATATAAACTGAAATCTGAGCTGAGGCCCCAGGAGATGGGATTTTCATACCACTTAACTGTAAAGCTCCAAAAGGCTCCCATAATGATGTAACCATCACTGAAACACTGAAGAAAGACAAAGCTGGACCTGGAAACAGTGATACACCTGAAAATTTACTCACTCACTCACTCATTCATTCCACATGTATCGGGCAACTGCCTACCTATTCCAGACACTGAAAAATGTCACAAAGATGACTAGAACAAGATTGGGATCACCAAGGATATCAGAATCTGTAAAGAGGGCAAATATACATGAAGAATTATTTTCCATGGACAGACTGCTAAAACAGAAACACAGCCCAAATTTATCAAGAAACAAAAAGGGTAGTAAGTAGTTACTATAATAAAAACAAAAAGTTGCATGTGCACACATAATAAAATTTTACTTGGGCATTAGAGAAAAAGTAGGAATTCGGCAAATGAAGTATATACAGATGTGACAGAACAGTGGAAACATATCCTTGTCTAAAGAACATCTTAGATAAAGTGATAAAGTTTTCAAAGGGGCTGATGAATTTACAATGTGAATCTTACAGATGCTAGCAAGCTACAGCACTGAGCTAAAGCCTTCACTCTTTTTTTTTTTTTTTTTTTTTTTTTTAATTGTCTTTTTCCAATTTTACTTTGAGGTAGGGTCTTGCTCAGTCATTGGAGTCAAATGTGTAATCTTCTTGCCTAATCTCCCAGAGCGCTGGGATTACAGAGAAGCAGCTGAAAGTTTGATCTTTTATGTTGGTGTTTTAGGTAAGAAAAAAGGAAGGAAAGGAGAAGAAAGGGGAGAAGAGAAGAGAAGAGAAGAGAAGAGAAGAGAAGAGAAGAGAAGAGAAGAGAAGAGAAGAGAAGAGAAGAGAAGAGAAGAGAAGAGAAGAGAAGAGAAGAGAAGAGGAGATAAAGAGTTTTGTAGGAATGTGGGGAGAATTTTATGGCTATATTTTAGAGCAAGAAAACCAGTGACCCAGGTCCCAGGCCTGGTAACAACTGCAGTGCAGAAGGGAGGGGATCCTACTAACCATATTGGTCAAACTACAGCCTGGGCAAGGAATTTTTTCTGAGATGATTGACAAAACAAGTCAGATGGAGGCCCTTTATAGATTTGTCCCATTCAGGAGCCAGTATATTCTATCTGGAAAAGACAAAATAATTACTGTTTCTTATTTCTGGTACCACATTTCTATTTTTAAGAATGATTACTCCAGTGGATGGCTCAGCGATTGAATCATGCTAGCAACATGGAAGGCTGGATCTGTGTCTCGGGTTCTACATCCTCCTGGCACCACTAAGAGGCTCTGTTTATGAACCAAGGTCAGCCCTTTACATATGAAAGTTATTCACTTGAATTTGACATCAGTGGATAAACACTTGAAATCCTGGGAACACTTACTCTGCAGTAATCCAAAGTAGCAACAAATTCATATGATCCCAGAGATAACTCGGGCTTCTCATAGTGGTCCAGTCTTCTTCCAATGTGGTCCAGATGTTGGAAATAGAATGGTGGAACTAATTAAAACAAAACAGGAAAGGAGATCTTTGTTTTCACAAACTAAAGACAATTTAATAAATTCTCAAAATTTATTGCAGAAGGGAGTATAAAAGAAAAAATATTTTAAAACTGAGATAGAATATATTCTAAATATACACTGTTTTAAAAGCATGTTACAGAAAGTATGAGAGTTTCTTTAACAATCCTCTTGACCTTTCAACAAATTATTGATAACAAAGAATAGCTATGGTTTTGTACCCTTCTAAAGCAAAAAGATAGAAGTCCTATTTTTTTTTAAGTCCTCACAATCCAAATATTTCATTGTCCCTATTGAAGCACCTCTACATTTGTGTGTGTGTGTGTTTTTGTGACAGGCCAGTTCAGGCTGCCTTGAGCTCACTTTGAACTCACATTGATCCTCCTGCCTCAGTTTCCTGAGTGCTGGGACTACAGGCATATGCCACTATGCCAAGCTCTGAATTCTGTGTTTTATACCTCAAGTGATTCAATATATATAATAGAGATAAACGATGATCATCTGGAATATACTATTAACCACAATATTTATTGCATGCTAATGAGAAAATGCCTTCAGACATGGGAAGCGTGCAGAATAATCTTGGAACATTTGAGCTCAAGAGTGCAGAGGATTACTGTATTAGGGAAAAAGCAGAGGACCGAGATTGCAGCTGAAGACTCCAATTTGATTCAAATGTCTCAGAAAGTTAGCTCTGGCAAAGACCTGGAAGTCACCCAACAGCAGAGCAACACTCATGAGTCACATACTGAACACTTGGACAAATAAGGCCTGGTATCTCTGAAAAAGAATTCCCGTTGCCCGGAGATTAATCAGGCGGGCTATGAAACCTCTGCCAACACAAGTATTTTAAAAAATGGGCAACATTCTTTGTTTAAGCATTTTGTAAAGAACAACATTTTCATTTGTAAAAATCATAAAAGCAATTGTGATGCCTTTTGTTTTTAAATCCACAACTAAGCATTTTTTTTTTTTTTATTGTGAAACTAACAATAAAACAGGCCTGATATTTCAAGGCTGGACTTCATAAAAGAAAAGACAGACAAAAAAACCAGAAGCTTGCCTTTTCTACATTCTTACTGTATTTTGGCCATTTCTGTTAAAATAAGCTTTATAAGATTCATGGTTATATATGAATTTGGGAGGTTCAATGTCTGGGGAAGATTCTAGAAGTGGAAATGGACAGTCTGTACTGAGGAGAGCAAGCCGTAGGCCCAGACAACTGTTCTGTCCTTGTCAGGCGAGGGGAGGATCCCAGGCCAGCCGACAGTACAGCAAGGTCTACACAGATAGCCGAAATGCTGGCCAAGCTGTCCTTAACTATGTACTTACATTCATACACCTGCAGGGAGTATGTGAACTTTTGCTTTTAAAATTTTATATTCATTGAGACTTAATTTTTCCTCAATATTTAACATTACCGGTCATTTTCATAAGTCAAAATCCAAGGCAAGCCATAAACTCAGCACTGTCATATGACCTGTTAGTCAGGGTATCCCCTGGGCAATGTCCAAACACTGTAGGTATTTTCTTTAACAGGAAAAAGCTGAATCTTTCAAGGCCCTGTGCTGACACTGTATTTAGAAGGTGGGGTGTGTGTGTGTGTGTGTGTGTGTGTGTGTGTGACATCAAATTAAAGATCCTTGATATACCATATGCTTAGTATGTTTCTGCTCACCATACAGTTGAGAGCTTGTGTGAAAACACTGATGAACTGGTGGACTTGGTGGGGAGCTTCATCCAAATATTTCATGACTCCCTTCCCCTGCCCCATACCCAGGAAAAAACCAAAAACCTAAAGCCCAAAGAGATGAACTAACACAGGGCTCTTGAAGTCCAAGTCCCAAACTGAATGATAACCCAGGATTTCATCACAAATGTCATCTAGCAGGAGAGTGCAAATAATAGCTTCCTTAGAAGTCGAGATAGAAAACGAGCAGACTTTGGTCTCACGACACTATCCAGTGCGCAATGGGTAGATGCCACAAGCCTCTCTCTTCTCAGCCCAAGGAGAGAACTTCCCAGAAAGTCCACAGCATGGGCTTGGAGGTGAGGCAGCAAGCTCGAGCACACTGAGCACTTCACAGAAAGACAAGCTCAAGAACTGACTATTTGTTACTGGGAGGATCACTTAAAAGGCCAGTGTCAGGCTCTCGACGCTGGCGAAAGCCATGGACTATGTGTGCTGGGTGCAGAACAACAAAGAGACAGTAGTGATGTCCCATCAGGAAGGGACACAGAGCCCATGTGCTGGGAATCCCAGGATGGAGGCAGAGCACAGGCGGCAGGCACACTCTGCTGTAGAGACCAGGTCTGGGACCACAAGGTGCTGCGGGCTTCACAGAAACCTCACCTGATCATCACCTGAGTAACGACAGATATGAGCGAATGTGGAAGGGTCTCAGCCTCAGCAAGCTGCTTTATTTACTAACATGAACTGTAAGAACCCTTTTGACAAGTTTATAGGGTTTACAAGATATGAATTAACAGAATAAAAAATGAAATTATAATAAATACAAGAAAGTGCCTCACAGCAGTGTTCCTGCCTCCTTAAGAAGTTCAACATTTATATCAGAAGGAAAAATCTATAACATGTAAAAGCTTCTCTTAAGGAGCAATGTGTGTATACTCAACAACCGAAGAATGCCAAAAGAGAAACGTTCTCTAAGGTTTATTATCTATAAACACCAGAGGTAAAAATCTTATTTTTGCCTCCAGCTGGGACTTGGTGGAGGAGGAATGAAAAAGAAATCCTTTCCCTTGTCTTGCTCTTTGAGTTTACTTTCTTTCTTTCTTTTATTTGGTGGAACCAGGGATTGAACTCAGGCCCTTGCACTTGCCAGGGAAGTGCTTAGTCCACTGACCCATCTCCTTGGCAGAGTTTACTTTCAAGTAAAGAAAAAAAAAAAAAAAAAAACACCATTTCTATGTGGGACTCCAGCAGCTACATAAAGCTGAGGGCCTTGGATTTCCCAACAGGGCATGATGCTCTGCTTACTTTCCTTCTGGAGAAATTGTAAACATGTGATTGCTACGTTCCCCGAAGCTAAGCAGCGTATCACACTTTCTTCTTCCACAAAGAGCCCACCCATAGCGTCAGCAGCGCACTCACCGTCATTCACACAGCTGCAGAAGCCGCACTGGTACCTCCTTCCGCCCTCGATGAACTGCATGAACGGGCACATGTAGGCCTTGCACCTGTTACATCTGACTGGTCCACTCTCTCCATGATTCACCAAGTAAAGGGGAGTCTGTGCGAATGAAGTGAAAGTAAATGAATAGCTAGCTGCTAGACTGCTAAATTTTACAGTGAACATTTGAAAACTCTTCCAATGACACCTATTCAGGAACTTTTAGCATTGTGCACTTGCCATTGTAGCTGATGCCCCTGTCTATCACATGAATTTGGGGTCCTACAGTGCTGTCTACAATATCCAAACAAAAGTAAACTTTCGTCACTTATAAGCATACAAATACATGATCATATGTTTAGGTATATACGAATATTTACCTGCTATATGAAAAAGAACAGAAAAGACAATAATACCTAATCATACTTATGCTAAAAAGCGCTGGATACTTATTTCATGCATTTTGCTAGGTTTGTTCATGGACTACAAATAAAGATGAGAACTGGTCGATTTTGGCAAGTTCTAGCATTGTATAGCCATATGCTGTTTATGTAGTTTTTCAAAGTCTGCAAAATATTTCTTAAAAAATGCAACTATTAAAGAAATATGCAAGAGTGTCTGCTCATTAGGCCAGGAGGTCAGTTGTGCCTTGTCTTTTATTTTCTTAAATGTCAAACTGCTTCAGAGCCCTCTCAGTGTGCCTGATTGTGCTTTGCCAAAACTAAAACCATACGTAAGTGAATGGTGACTTCTTCATAAACATATACACAAAGCATCATACAGCACTTACAGTTCAGAAGTGAAAAGAGTAGGCATTACAAAGAAATGTAAGAAAGCTGCCTAGTTTCTTAATGCTTCCAGATTTTCAAAATAAAGCCGCAAAGATCTATCTTATTTTATAAACCTAAAGATAACACTGTTTGGATATTTGAGAACTGCAGGGTTTGGCATGCCAATTAAAAAAAAATATTTAAAGATAAACATATAAACAAAGCGGCCTGCTCTTTACCGAAGGCTCAAGAACAGGAGCTGGGGCGGGGCGGTGGATGTGGGGGGGGTCCACCAGGGCATTTGCTGCCAAAGCCTTGGAAAACCGAGATTTGCTGCTCATCCTTGCACAGACGATCATGTGAAAACTGATCCACTGCTGAGGTTTTAGAAATGAGCCAGGTCTAAGAGCAGGAGAGGCACAGGGAGAGAAAGTGAGATTTTGTACAGTACACAAAAGAATTTGAGAAAAGATAAAATAAATACATTCAGAATCCTAGTTTAGGGCCTGCAGATCCATGGCACAGACCCAGCTTTGGGGCAGCACTGGCAGAGCTGGGTCTCGGTACAATGTGTGTTGTGTAGTATGGAGCACCACACCAGGTACAAACACTTGGAAAAGTTAACTGCTGTAATTTCTATCCAGGATAATCTGTCCCCTTTCAAAACCAGTCAGTCCAGGACAGTGTCATAAATAGGCAGGTTAGGAGACTAAGTATGAGTTTCTGTTACTGTAAAATGGTATATGGTAAAAATTATCTAAAAGAAAGAACTTTTAGGAGATTTTGGTACAACCTAATGGTTCCATTGATAAACAGCAATTTTCTTAAAATATTAGGCATCTGATTTAAATGTATATTCGCACACAAGTTTACACATTAACATATAAAGCTCTCCTTCATACAAACCTTTAGTTTGAAAGGCATAAAGTGATACATGTTCTCTTTAGCTGATAGAAATGTTGTGAGAAGACAAGACAGAAGCAAAACAATGCAGGTACAAAAAAAAAAAAAGATGATGAAGATTCTTGGGACAATAAACAAAGATGAGAAGTGAAAGGCAACAAAATACACTGATCAGGGGGCTGTTCCTGGATGGACAGTCTTGTCACTGATTATGCCTGTGGCCACTGTTCTGATTTACAGCTTCAAAACCTCTGAGATCAGGAAGGCTTTTAGAACTTGAAATATGCAGAAACTCCGTAATTTGCATTTACTCCACCCAAGTTTGCTTTCATCATCCTCTTATTTTCAAAGAGTTCAAGGACCAATGCTATGACTTTAGAGACAAAGCATGAAGCAATCAGTGACAGACAAGCCCGAAGTAATGGAAAGAGAACTGCCTTTATTTTTACTGCCGCGCTTTGCTCCAACCCAGGCGCAGGCAACTATGACTGTAAATCGTCAGCAACTAACACGAAGCATTCCAGTCCTGGCAGATTCCAACTTGCAGACCTGAAAGTCAATGTCCAGCAGTAAGCTGGAGCCCAGTCATGACTACAATGAGGCTGGTAAATACTCACTTCTCTCTATTCTCACTCTTTTGGAAAGCAGATGATAGGTAGGTAAGGTTTTTAGATCACCGAGGTGACAGCAAAGAATGTTAAAAGCTTTTTAACTGTTTATATTTTATTTTGGGGCACCAGGGCAAGAGTTTCTAAGTGAGGCTGTCTTGTTTCATCTCTCTCAGGCCACGCTGAAAACTATCAGAGATCTTTCTTCCCTCTTTCCAGATGTCTGCCTGCCTGCAGCAGCGCCTGAGCTCATAAACAGACTAAGCTCACTCCTGCTCTGTGTGCAATCTTAGTGAATACTATGCAGTCTTTCTCTAAAAATCAAGTTACTTTCCAAAAAGTGCCCCAAATATGCCCCCTTCAGGAGATCCCCGCACACTTTTTCTTCCTTTTTTCTCTTATAAATGCAAAAGTGGGAGGACGGTGAGTCTGCTCAGAAGGGTGCATCTGTCTCTTTCTAGCTTTGGCCCTGTGCAGCATGGGTTTAAACGACATGGAAGGACTGGAAAGCTGGGGAAAGCAGAGGAAGAGTCAACTGAATCTCAGATTTCTGGATCCATACGAGTGTGTCAAATAATACACTGGTATGAGTTTCTATTAAGATACTTTAATTGAATAAAACACCTCTTTGTGCATATATAACTGCCACGCTCCATCTTGCACCACATGCAAAAGTACTATTCATTTAGTATTGAATGACATCAATGGTTAAAAAGCAAAACAACTTTTGATTACTTTTATATTGAAGAGGTACATATCAAGCTGGGTCTGGTGGCACTGGCCTATAGTCACAGCATTCTTTTTTTTTTTTTCGGCAGAACCAGCGATTGAACTCAGACCCTTGCACTTGCCAGGGAAGCGCTTATTCCACTGAGCCATCTCCCTGGCCCCAGTCCCAGCATTCTGAGGCAGGTGTCAAGCCCAGCCTGGGGAACTTTGTGACTTAGTCAGACCCAGTTTCTAAATACAAATTACTTAATTTAAAAATTGGGCCAAGGGTAGCAAAAGAAAGAAAGGAACTACTAATGAACATTTAAAATTGTCTTATTTTAACCTATTATAATTTTTTAATATGTCAGTTTTCATCTCATCAAATAACATTTGCCTAGTGGGTACCTTGCTTGCCTTCCTGGCCTGACCATGCAGTGGAATATGAACAAGATTATAAGCACACACATATGCAATTAAAAGGAAAGGGACTGTGTAGAGAGAAGGCTTCCCCAGGCATCAGAATCAAAAGCTATTTTTAGCTCCAAAAAGCAATGTTAAACTATTCACAGATTGTATTTCCAAACAAAAGCAGATGCTCAAAAAAAGCCAACATAGAATGTAGGAAAACCCACTAGAAGAATTTTCTGAAGGTTGTGGGCTATGTTCTTGTTCTGGCACCTATATTGCTAAGAAAAGTCTCAACACATAGCCCAGCTGTGGACTTTCTAGTGTAGCACAGTCATGAACCACACAAAGCAGCTAAAATGCCAAACCTAGAAAACTGGAACTATGAAGGTGTCTTAACAGCATTAGTCCAGTAGGTGGCACTGTGAGACTAAAAATTACAACAAGGCTGCCCTGCTACTGTTATCAGTGGGTAATGTACTTGATAATTATGCTGAACTCATTTTATGTGACTCTAACAACATTTAAGTGAGCTAAGTGAAACAATGAAATTAAACAACATGAAACAGACTATTTTATGCATGAATTAAATGTGTCAGACTTACTGGGTAATATAAGCAAAAGAAAAAAAAAAGCCATTTGAAATGTTGCTAATGTTCTGTGGACTCTTTTTTGACTACATGTAGGAAATGGAAACACTGTTGGGCTAGCCAGCTACAAAACAGAGTAGGCAACCTAAAAATGGCCTGAGCAGCAAAGGGCACTGGTGTCACCGTCTACCTCCTGCCCGCCACACTGCAGTGGGGGTGTAAAATGACAAAACACCAAGGGCCATTCTGGCTGAACTGTGTAGTCAGGAGCATGCTGTGCAGGAGAATGAAGCTGGGAAGGGAACTTCTCCCTCCTGGTGGAGGGTCAAACCACTTATAATGATGGGGACACAGGGCCAGGGGGCAAAGGGCCACATTCCAGAGCCCAGGTGTGCCTGATTAGTAGTGTCCTATCTGACTGGGCCCAGGATATCACTGGGTGAAACTACACCATCTCTCCTTTCTTCTCAAATATACCTTTACCAGCCACTTCCATTGAGAGCTGAAGTTTACACACACACACACACACTCACTCACTCACTCTCACTTATTTTCACTACCTATTTCCCTCTTCTCACACTTCATGAATTTTGAAAAAAAATAAACGAGACTTTTCCATTTTAAATCCCACCTCTCTTTCCTCCCATTTTATTTTCTTCATCACAAGTCTGGAGGAAGCCATCAGTGTCCTGGCACTGCGCAGCTGGCCGACATCACTAACGACCTCTCTTGCTCTTTACTTGAAGGAGCAGTGGGACCTGCCGAAGTGCAACAGTGTGCTCTGCTCATTAAGGAGCATATCCACAGGACATTACCCTCCGCTCAGTCCTGTGCGCGGGGCCCCCAGCACAGGCCTTCATGCTGCTGATGCCACTTACACACATCTCCGTGGGGTTGGAGCCCGCTTACTTTCTGGATCAGCCACAAGAGGAAGCCAGTGTGGCAATTTGGATTAACTGGGGATGTGAAAAGATAATGGAGAACCTGTGGTGAACCACCACTCTAAAAATGTTAAACATTCAGACCGTGAGGCATGCTGGAAGGCTAGCAGAGGGAGATTCCCAGGACATTACGGCCAGGCACTAAAATGCAGACTCCACACCAACTTCTTATAGACATTTTCACATGAAAGAGAAATGAGGAAAGCGGCTTGTGCGTGTTGTCTCCCCTCAGCCTCACCAGCGTGACCTGCCAGGCTGTGTGGACAGAGGGGGCACAGGCCAGCAGCAATGTGCGGCAATACAACGTGTAGAGAACAATGCTATTTTGAGTTTTAAAAATTATAACTACAAAATGGAGGAATATTTTCTGAATGTTAAAATCACCTTATAATTTTTTAAAACACACTCATGATATAATATACTAATTCTAAGAGCATATTCTGGCTTTTTCAAGAATGTTTGATTTAGCTCTTTTCATCTAGAACTCTAAAGTTTTAATTTCCAGAAAATTACCTTCTTTCTATCTTGAATAATTATTTTTAACTTTTTTTCCTTCCCCAGTGTTTTCAGAGGGTCTATTCTACTCCAACTATGTCTAGAGCTTTTATTAGACTTGACTGTCTCTTATTTGGAAGTTATTTTATTATTAGCTTTGAAATAATTTTTTTTTCTGATGAAGGCTTCCAATAATACATGTAGGATCATAAATGTAACTTGCACAGTGATGCACAATTTAAAATGCTTTCATCTATTTAAAGTCTCAGCTGGATGCTGAGGCACTACCTTGGGAGCGGGATTCCCTCCACACTGTTCAGGAGGAATAAAAGTGATCCGTACAATAAATTACAGAATTGCAGCTTGATTCTCATGTACTGACCTCAACTACTTACTTCCTCTGTGCTATGAGTACAAGAAACTGCTTGCAGATGTGTAAGTCTTGAGAAGAAAACAGTATACAGCCATGAGAGCAAGGGACAGCCCCCATGGCTCATGATGTGAGTCCAGCCCTGCTGTCGCTTGGTAACCACTGCGAGTATCTCTCATTTTAAACCATTGAAACTGTGCTAGATCTTCCACATAAGCTTTTCCCTCCCTCTCTCAGCAGAAAGCCTTCAGCAAGACAACTGAAAATGCAGACAAGGTGCTCCCTTGCCCTTACTCCAGGAACTAGCCCCATCTGCTCATTTCCTCCTTCTCAGGCCTCTCGGCATGAGCAGACCACTCCTTTCTCCTCCTGACTTCTCAGAGGCTTGATGCAGCCCAGGATCACATCTACACCTGGCCCCACAGGGCCATTTGCTCCTAAGGGAGAATTACATTTTGTCATTTAAACCCAGGCCACTTGCAGAAGACATTTCATTCCTCCTGGTTCCGGTGGGAACCTACATCTTCCATCTGATACCTCTTGCCTCACACTGACAGCGCTCATCACACTGTTCGACCTTTTGGAGCCAGTAACTATGCTCTCAGTTTCACAATTCAGAGTCACTGTGTTTACTGCTCTTGCCGCTGGGGTAAAGACCTCAGAGAGTCACTCCGCAGTTTCTGAATGAACAAACCTATTATCCACCAGGTGCTTGCAAACATACTGAGAAGCTCAGAGAATTATGTGAGAGCTATTAAAGCAAAATGCATGGGTGAAAGAAGAAATGTGGTAAGGGGTAAGTAGAAGCTTCATTAAAAAGGAAATATGTAGTTATAAGGAATTCTGCATCCTTATAACTGAGATAGAGAATTTCATTAAGTGCAAAGAGCAGAGCACAGGATGAGAAGCCCAGTGCATGTGGGGGGCAGCAGAAAGGGAGAGGAAGGTGAGAGAGACTTTATGGACAGCCTCTAAGCCAGGAAGGGCATCTTAACTGAGCTTAAGGTAGGCAGGCAGGCCGGTAGGTACGCACGCACGCGCGCGCACATACACACACACACACACACACACCATCTCAACTCTGTTGTTACTACATTGTAACAATTCTAAAAGAATGTATTTAAGGCATTCCACCACTCAGAAAAATAGTACTTTTGGTATAAGGTTTGAAACCTGATCATAAATTAGCAAATCCTTCCATGTTTTCCAATTATCACAGAAGACTTCTAGAATCCCCTGTTTGTTTCATTACATTCTATTTTTCATTCAATTCATAAAACCCTGGCTTATTTTAAAGCAAATTCAAAAGTGTTGAATAATATGACTTTTTTGCATTAAATTTTTAACTAAAAAATATTCAGTAACAGTATCCAAACTTGATGTTCACCTCTGACCTCAAGGGGCCAAATTACAGATTAAGTCTTAAATAAGTAATTGTTGAATGGATAGCAAATAAAGGATGAGTGAGGGAAGGAAAGGCTGAGGGCTGAAGACATGAGAGGAAGGATCATAATATGCTTAAAAGGACTTCTGCGGCACTTCTGCATGTAACAAACTCAGCATTCTAACATCTCCCCAAAATTAGACCAACAACTGAACTATGAGACTCCTTTCATGGCCCGAACTGTTTTCAGGCAAACACAGCTGTGACATTTCTACTCAGCCCTCTAATGGCAGGAGGACTGTTTGTTGGGAAGGTCACACTGGACAAGGTCTGTGAAAGGCCACTCCTGGTGAGCAGGCAGCAAGTTTCAAAGGGGAAATAAAGAGCAGGGCAGTCTGGACACCTTCCTGAGAGCTCTAAGGGGCAGGCCCTGGTCACAACTGAAATGTAAGTGGGAGGTGCTTATTCTTAAAGTGCTCTGCTTGGACGTCCTTCGGGGGATGGGCTACTTACAAAGCTCACACTGGTGTGCTTGCTGGAACTTTTCATTGAGGTGCTCCCTCCCAAGGAGCACTGAGGTTCAGGAGTTCTGAAGTTGAGTGCCATTTTCGGATACTTTTTGTCTTCCTCTTTTTTCTTTTATTTTCCCTTTCTCTTTTTTCTCCTCTCCTTTACTTTCTTTTTTTCTTTTGCAGTACTACGGATTAAACCCAGGATTACATACTCGGCTTTTTTTTTTTTTTTTTTACTTTTGTAATTTGGGAGACAGGGTCTTGCTCACATGCCCAGGCTGGGCTTGAACCTTGATCTTCCTGCCTCAGCATCCCATAGTGCTAGCATTGCAGGCAAGAGCCGCCACATCTGATTCCCACATTTCCTGTAATTGTTGAATTATGGTTTTGTCTTTTATCCCCAAGAGAAAATTATTCTATTGTCTAATACGCAGGTCACCTGTGAAAGATCTGTTTAATTAGGGTGACAACACACAAGTGTTCCATTTTAGACCTAAAGCTCCTCTGAATCGAGGATGTTTCTTCCATAACAGACTAATTGGTAGCTAGCTTTCTACTCCCCCATCAAGTTATGAAATATTCTACTTTAAAGCTGAAAACATTAAAAATAATGATCCCCGAGGCAAAAACCTCTTCTCTCTAGTAGTGGAAGTATTCTGTCTACCTGTCTCACTCCTCTACCTGCTATAAAGACACCAGACATTTATCTGTGCAAGCTCTTCCTTCAGATGCCTGGCCAGTCAGCCTCCCTGGCCACCCCACTTAATGGGAAATGTATATCCCGCCCTCCCAGCACCTGTCACCCTTGATCCACTCTACTGTTTCTTTTCTCCACGGCATTAGACACTTCAGCTTCCTGAGGGCAGTTCTTTCTGCTGTATCCACCTACATATCCTAGGTGTCAAGAACAGTATTTTATATAAGGTGACAGTACATACATCAGTGGTCTTTCATAAAAACAGATGCTGCTCATACACTACTGATCAGATGACAACGTGTTATTGCTCAGATTCTGCAGTACAACTGGAGTACTGCTAGGGTTGACTGTGACTACACAACCACAAAGCTTATTCTCAAATAATGCAATTCTGACTGCCCCTTCTCTCCTCGCACTGGGCACCAATGGAAGCTATGCATTTTTCTAAACATAATGAAACCTTTTCTCCAAATTGCCTTCACAGTGGGAAATAATATAAGGCACCAAGAGTCCTCCAGTCCAGTCTGCTCTCACTATAGATACTGGCTATCAACTATGGCTGGTAGCTAGCCACTTGGACTGGGCAGGCTACTTCTACTCGCCCAGGAGCTCATCTTGTGTGAGTTCATCTGATTTGGAAAAACAGTCAAAATCATTCAGAGAATTAAAAATTAAAAATGTTGAGAAAAATTTTCAATTTAAAAAAGATAAATGCCCAACTGGAAAACATCTAGAAAAATAAATATATTTGTACACTTAGCATAAATCATTAATGAACTGGAATGGGAAGGATGACTTCTTAGCTTATCAAATAATTAACGAAAATTGATAAATATAAGGGAACATACATTTTTCTATTCCTTTCCTTTTATAAAAATATAGCAAAATTATATATTTAAGTATTTATATGAAAGTCTTCTGAAAACTTTTCAAATTGTAAAAAAGGATGTATGAAATATAGTAAACCCAAAGAAACTTAACCTCATTCCATATTAAAGACTAAGGTATACTTTAGTTTTCCCTACAGTTCAGTTTAGGATTAAGAAAAAGTAGTATCTGTGGTAGTTCTATAGTGTATGACAATCTTCTGTTTTCCTTTTGGTTAAATTTGCAGACACACAGTTCAAGAAGGCCAGTGATGGTCTTATTTTCCAAAACACCATGCCCGGCAAATCTTAAAAATTTTAATCCACTCTTCTTACATACATCACCCTATACATACATACGCACATGTACAAATACCATCTACCACCACAAAATCAGGTTACAGGAATGAGCATCTGGGGGAAAACAAGACAAGTGAAACTGAAGCTAAATTTATTAGAAGTTTGACTGTGTAGGAAATTCTGTAAACCACTGCTGTTCTCATCTGCTAGCAAAACTAGATGGAAGGATTACACACACCGAAACCCCAAGTAGCTATTTTTTGTAAGAACATACATGTGGGAAATAAAATATTTTCATTGACCAGAACATGGAAACTTGAGACAATGCAATTGCTTGGATAAGGAGCTGAAGCCAAAATGCAGGCTCCTGGCCATTCCTTGCATTGTCAGCTCCTTTTCTTAAATCTACTTTGTAACTTTCAGTCTCAGACACACCATTTATGTTCAAAAGGTTCCATAAACGTTTGCGCATATATCTTTATGACGAAAATCTTCTCAATGTGGCCTAAAGTTCTAGAGCACTTCTCTATTAAGGTAATATTACACAGTAAAAATATCATTTAAATATTATTTGACATAAAAATATTCTGCATACTGTTTTAGGCTCTGAGAACAAAATTATGAGAAAAATAAGACATTGTCCCTGCCCTTATACAGAACCTCATAATCACACACACAAGCCCAATATCACGAACAGTGGTACGTGCTACAGTGGTAGCTCCAAGACAGCACGGAGGAAGCAACTTCAACGTGAACAAGAACTAACGAAGTTGAAGGGATAGGATGATCGAATAAAATGAGAGGAGTGGAGGAAAAAAATGACTCCAGCAGATGCTACAGAAACACCTTAGGATGGAAAAAACTATGCAGCAAGGGCTATGGTGACAGCTTGGTGGAAGAGCCTGGCTCAAAATGTGAGGCCTGCATTAGGTCCCCAGCACCACAGGGACAGACAGACACATGCACGTGCATATGTGCAAACCCCAGATTCAAAACAAAGTTCAGAAAACAGTGATGCATCAAATGACAGCCTGCAACACTCTTTACACTATAAGTGAGGGACTTGGTATCTTTTCACTAATCTGTAAGTAGACCATATAGTGCGAATCAGTTTCCTCCTTCTAATATATCACCTAGATCCCAAAAGAGGTTTAATAATATCCCTCTGAAAATAGTTACACCTGTGCTAAATACAAACTCTATTTTTTTAAACTATATTTTCATACTTCTCTTCTTTGAACAAAATCAAAGAATATTGGATTATAATAAGATTTAATTTTAAGATTTTACTGTACAATATCTAATATTATATAGTAAAAATCAAAACAAATAGATAATTATCATTTATTATACTATCTTACTTTTTAAAGTAAGTGGTATTATAATTTCATTTATAAGAAAAATGAGGCTCAAAAAGTTAGCCAAAAACGCCTAAGGTCATGCTGCAAGGCACAGGATGGCCCCTTCCGCACCTACCTGCAATTTGGCTCCCAAGCTCCTATTCCTCCCACACAATCAGTACTACACAGCCGATACAGAATTCCTTCCAAAATAGCCTGTGCGTCAGACGCACGTGGAGGTGATTTTCAGACATTCTAGAAAACAACTGCAAATCAGAAGTGGCATTTTCTTTTTCTACTTCTTTATTTTTAATGTTTTTAATTTTTTTTATTTTTAAAGAGAATACAAAATAGTAACAATAAAAAAATAGAAATGATACAGAATTTCACTTAACAAAATAACATGAATTCTACAGTGTTTGTTGCATTGCATAGCGTTGTATGCAAATGAGTTGTTTAGATTACCACACATATGCACACAAATCAGAAAAATGAAAAGGTTATAAGAAGTTAAGCCTGGGAGATAGCTCAGTAAAATAAGCACCTGCCTGGCAAAAAAAAAAAAAAAAAAAACAAGAGACAAAAAGTAAAACAGTAAGGAATAAAGAAAAAAAATTTAAGCATTAACTGTTCCTTTCCATACACCAGCAAAGATGTACTGCAGTTGAATGCTATGTTGCTCTTATTTCTGTTTTAAAATTCCAATCATTAATATCAGAGAGCAACAAATGAATTCCTGTTCCTGCACTCCTTTGTGGACTCTGTGTAAGGCTCACATGTGTAGTCATCATTCATGCATATAGAACTTTTAAAAGAGCATGCTAAGAACCGTTGAGTATCACTGAAAGCCAGTACTCATGGGCTCACTGTGTACCATGTGGTCCCATGAGTTTCAACTGAGTCAAAGGTGGGCGGGAACTGCAAAAGCACGATGTTCTGAGCAGTTTGCATCCAAACATGACCAACGGCCACCAGGACAACATTAGTGACTGCACTGTTGTTCACTTCTTTTTTTTTTTTTTTTTGTACTTGTTACCTTTATTGAAAATCAATAATAATTATATAGCAAATTAAAAATTGTAGACAAATATTGAAATGTGAAAGATAAAAGATGTAGACAGAGTGAATTTTAGAAAAATATTTCTGAAATGAACACATAAAATGAGAATAATAGATTGCACATTGTAAAAGAATTTACAAACTCAAATCAATATAACAATAAAAACTGTCTAAAATAAACATGAAGAAGAGCATACAGATCAGTCATGTAGTAGTTCGCTCTGTGCCCAAATCAAGAAACTGACATTCATATAATTAGAATTCTCAAAGTAGAAGGGACTGGGCAATAAATATTTAAAGATTTAAAATTTCCAAATTTAGTTAAAATTATAGCACCATATTTCCAAGAAAAGTGAACCTTTTGCACAAGAAGTATGAATAAAATCATACCAAAATACACAAAACTGAAATTGTCCAAAACTAATTGTAAAGAAAAAATCATTAAAACATATACATAGAAAAAAATATTACCTATTGAAGAACAAAATTAAATATTCTTATTTCACATCAGAAAAAAAAGAACAAATAGGTAAGAAGCTAGACTTATTTATTCAAAGGACTGAGAAAAAAAAAAGATCTGTCTTCATTGAATTTTATAGTTAGCAAAAATACCTTTAAAAACTAAAAGTAAAATATTTTCCAGTTATATAAACTGAAAATATTATAATATCTCTAGATGTAGCGTATACAAAATAACAAAGACCATAATCTAAAAGGCAAGAGAAGTTGCTGTATGGTCCTGGACAAAAAATAAGGAACTCTCAAAATGGTAGCTATTTAGGACCATGTAAATTATATTAGCTGAGCCCATTTAATAGGTCACTGAAGATTTCCACAAAACAGTATCAATCTTAAATCAGGTTACATACATATTTTTTCGTGTGTGTGTGTGTGTGTGTAAAAGACAAGGAAGAACTAACATAAAGTCAATGGAAAATGGAAATACACTTTTTAAAGTTTCTAATACTAGAAGAAAATACCATACAATGTCTTATAAGTAGATTATAAGTCAAAGAAATAGTATAAATCATAAAACAAAAATTAGAATTAAACAATATTCAGAAATTTAACTATTAATTCAAAATTCAATTAAATATTTCAAAATAATATTCAAAAATTAAAATTGTGAGCCCAACTATGAGGCCAGACTGTAGTGTATTATATGTACAAATCTGTGATCAATTCAGAGTACTCACACAGTACTTGATTAGGTTAATATATACAAAAATATCAACTAAGAAAAAGTTTTCATGATAGTTAAGAATTACTAAGAATAAAACATAACAAAAATACTGGAATGGCAAGTATATGACCAGCACTTCTAACAGTTTGGGGATGGGACATTACACAAAGTTCTAGTGTGTCATGGACATGGACAGCGTCCATGATGCTTACTAGTGGACAGGTGGCACTTGTGGGACTGAGCTCCTGCTCTTTCCTTGATCTCCATCCTATAGACCCAGACAGAATCATTACCCATAGGATGTAGAAGTTCATTTGTAGAGTATGCTGATGGAAATATTTTGCTGCTGTATACAAAAGACTAATTGGAAGATTGGTGTTGTATACCTCTTTTTCTCCTGTGTTTGTTTGCTCTATTTGGTGGTTTTTTTTTTCCCATTCTCATTCATGAAGCTGTGGTCATTCTGATCCCACTCTAGAGCATCTTTTAGTAGTCTGTGTAGGGTTGGCTTCTTTGCCATGAAATTCTTTAGTTGTTCTTTGTTATGGAAATATTTCACTTCTCCATTATATTTGAAAGAGTTGTGCAGGGTATATCAGTCTGGGATGGAATTTGTTTTCTCAAAAGACTTGAAGTACTTTGCTCCATGCTCTTCTTGACTGGATGGTTTGTGAAGACAAGTCTGCTATTATTCTGATGGATTTTCCTTTAAATGTGATCTGTTTTTCTCTAGCAGCTTTTAGTATACTGTTCCTGTGCTGAACTTCTGGGATCTTGATGATTATATGTCTGGGTGTGGTTTTGTTGGGTTGATGTTCTTTGGAGTGCTACATACTTCAGTTACCTGAATGTCAGATTGTTGCCCCATATTTGGGAAGTTTTCTGTTATTACTGCTGCCCATATTCTTTTTATATCACTTGTATTGACTCCTTCTTTCTCATTGATGCCTATCAGTCTTATGTTTTTCATTTTTGCATTGTCTTGCAGGTGTTGAATTATTTTTTCTGCATCCTAGTTGTTTTTAAGAGAGGTTTTCTTACTTTTTCACTAGCTGCAATGGTGTCTTCAACGTCTGAAAGTCTGTTTTCACTTCCACTCAAATGGTTTTGCCAGCTTGTGATTGAAGTTTTAACTTTCTGTATATCACTTTGAATCTGTTTCATGCATTCTATTTCTCTCCTATATTGCTCAGAGATTCCATTATTTTTATGTTCTCTTTATCAGTGTCTTCTTTAGAAGCTCTTACTACTTCTTTCATTATAGTTACCATTGTTTTTACTTCAGAAACTATTTCTGAAATGACTTCCTCCTTGCCCTTCTGCAGTTGTTTCTTTTCTTTAGATGCTATTATTTCAGAGATGTCTGATGTGTGATTTCCAATTTCTTCTCTGCTATTGTCTCCTGCATTTGTTCTGGGTGGACTCAGGGCCTGAGAATGCATTTTGCACATTATCTTCATCATTTTGTATAGTGCTGTCTTCTGATCTTTGGTGTGACTAGTATCAGCACCAGGTTCAGATCTACCAAATTCAAACTCGTCCAGGTGGGTGTGGCTTGGGTCTGGCTGCTGTGCTCCACTTCTTCCTGCTGCATCTCTTGGAAGTGAACCCGCTGTGCCACTCTGGCAAGATGTTCTGCTCCCAGATGAGCTGGATGCGTCTTGCCTCTTGCCTCTCTGCAGGGAGTTCTGCCACAGGGTTCTACACCAGGCCTCTCTGATGAAGTTTCACACACATACCAGGCCTGGGTACTGGCTGGAGTCTCTCTCTTTCTCTTTTCTTTAAATGGGATTGGGGGAGTGGCACTGGGGATTGAACTCAGAATTTTCATTGAGCTGTATCCCAAGATTTTTTGTTTTGTTTTTCATTTTCTGGAAGGGTCTCACTAAGTCACTAAGTTGTCCAAGTCAGGTTCAAATTTGGCAGTCCTCCTGCATCAGCCTCCTGGAGTTCTGGGATTATAGGTGTGTGCCACATACTTGACTTCTTTTAGCCTTTTATTCAATGAGAACTTGATGTGTAGAAATTTTTCCAATATAAAACTTTAAATTATTTTATTCTTACCTGATCACCAAAGGGACAGGTCTGCTGTATTTTTGAGTTCTCATATTCTTTATATATCTATGAATGTTGACTGAAGTTAGGAACATGAACCAAAGAGTAAATATTTCCTTAATTTCAAAACCTCACCCATTCTGAGATCCCAAAGATTCCAAAGCATCAACCCTAAGAATTCTTGGTGAAAAAGACATGCTGTGTTTTGGAAATGTTGGGAGATGTGTTCTCAGCCCCAGGACTTTGCAGGTCAGAAAACCCAATGCTCCCATTCAACTGTGGCAGAATTTTTTTATTTGTTTTTCCTTTTTCTTTTCTTTCTTTTCTTTTTTTTTTTTTTTTTGGACACAGACAGGCACTTCTGCGGCTGAGCTATCTCCCTGGCCATTTCTCCTTATTCTTCTTAAAGAGTTATTTTTCTAGTAATAGAAGTTAGATTCACCTAAATAATTTTGTGACTGAGAAAATAAGCTTGGTACACTTTGCTTCTGTACTGTAACTTAAAATAGAATCTTAATAACCTTCACTTTGGAAATGTGACTCTGTCTCTCAGTGTTAGAACACAGTTCTAAAAAAGGACAACATTCTGCTCTCCAGCTGCCAACCTTTTCATAGTACTTTTTAATAGCATTGTAACAAGAGTGACCACAAATCTTAGGAGATAAGACTCAGTTGCTAGTATAACTTAAAGAATAAAGCTGCTTTAAATGCTATATTCATTGTTCTGCTTGAGTGCATATATTTTATTTTTCCCAGTTTTTTATGATGTAAAAATATTGCAGTAAATCCTAAACACAATCATAAAGCACATCTTCAAAAACTAAATAGGACTTTTAAGTTTTCATTTAAAAATATTATAAATCTTCATTAAGTTCTTTATAGGCCACCGTATTATGGAGTAATCAGGTTAATTTCAGGGATATTAATCATTAAAGCTGCCCATTTGTAAAAGTGGCTATATATAAAAATGCATAATCTCACAATCATGTTATTTTAAAATGAAAAATATGCTAAAAGTATATTATTAGTAAGTATACTAGTAATACAATACAAATGAAATCACACTGGTTTGAACTGCATATTTTATTATGAATAAAATATGGAACTTCATAAACAAAATGATCCACACTAAATGGCCCAAAAAGACTGCAACAGTAAGACAGACACTAGCAGATTTACAAGACAGCAGACAGAGCTGGACGTCTCCCTCATGGGAATAGAGGCCTCGGGTCACAAAGGCACAGCAGAAACCTGAAGTCACTTCCTTGTTCCTAATCTAATATTCCAGCCTTTAGTTATATATCATACTAGGAAGAAAATTATTTCCTAAAATATTTTCATCAAAATTGTTCCAAAACATCTTCTGTCCTTTATAATGAATAGAGCCTCTATCAATAATATGTGATAGAGGTGAACCTCCATCATTAATATTTACTGCCCATGAGGTTGGAGGTACTGCTTCTCCAATGTGGTGGTACCTCAGTTCATCAACACCTTTGTTTGCAAATAATTTGGCTCACAAACAGAAGCATCTGGAAATATTTTGCTTTTGTCTGAAAACTCTTGTGTCAGGTGACAAACATAGAAGTGGCCATCTTTCCCACACAAACACAAATGTAGCCATCACTTCCAGAATCACAGAATAACTAAGTTCATGAACCACGTATCACTGTGTATCAGTGGGTTCTCAAATGACTGTTTTACCCAGAGTCTGTTGGTGGCCATTTAGAAGTATGAAATAAGATAGCCAAAGTAGGATAAAAGCTTCCATTTAATCAGCGATATGTTCTCAATTGATATGATGGTCAGGTAATAATTACAACTCAGGCTAAAAACATAAAAATCCTAAAATAGCTAGAAACCAACCACCTTTCCACAGTTTAGCTTATCTTTCTATGCTTATATAGCCCTAAAGATATCAATTTACCTACCTAAGACCTCCACTGGGTCCCCAATACTGTGCTAAGCTCTGGATAGTTGTTGGTCTTCCAGATATATGAAACAGAAGCTTTAAATCAAAAGACTTCAAGGAAAAACACTTACACAGAAATTTCAGAAACCTCCTAAGAGCAAAAGGCCCATTTCTAAAACTATAGCCAGCAAAGAAAAAGGATGCTGTTTTATATGTTAAGCAAATGGAGCTTCAGAAAGTTCACTTACTGCCCCATGGAGTTGGAAGGGTGTGCCACCTGGAATCTGAAGTTCCAGAAGCATCCATTAGCGACATGATTTTAGTTAAGTACAGAGCTTGTGGGTTTCATCATCTATAAAATCAGAGTAACAACAACCACCTTAGTTGCCATCTTCCCAAGGATGTAAGACTTATGGTCACCATGAAATAAGCTATGACTCAGCAGAATCTTTTCTTGAAGTATCAAACAATAGCATCAATTCTTACAAAAGCATGTCAAGTCATGCAAACAAAACTGGCTAGAGTGTCAAATGCATGACCAATAATTCCTTCTGTAGCAGACAAATGAAAGGTCATCCCTGATAGAAAGTATTGACGATGGGCCTATTTTCTGATAGTCTTTCCCTTGTTTTTTAACACTACTTATTGGTTCACTGACATCTATTCTTTTTTTCTTCCAATAGTATCTTCTTCATAGTGACTACATCTATCATAATAAGAATAATTAAGAGAACTGAAACAGCAGCTAATAACAGGATGAATCATGGGATAAAAGTAAATGGGACAGTTATATATTAAATTATACCTCATGTAAAACTAAAACTCAACTCTATAGAATAAAGTTATTTCTACTAGAGCCTTTTTCTGCACATTGGAAAAAAAAATGAGCAGCATCCTTCCTTATAAACTGTCTATAAATCATAGTCAAAGTAATTTGTTTTATTTTTTTTCCATATCTTTAATGTCTAATTCAGCTCCTACCATAATGTAAGTAAAAGGTTAACAATCAGATAAACTTTTTTTTTTTTTTTTTTTTGTTTTTGTCAGATAAACTTTTAAGCTATGAATAAAAAGATGTAACTGTTAATTCATTAAGCAAGCCAGGCATGGCGGCACACTCAGAAGCTGAGGCAGGAGAACTGCTGCAAATTTGATGCCCACCTAGGCTACAAAATGAGCTCAAGGCCAGCCTGCACTGCATAGTGAGATCCTGTCTAAACACACACACACACACACACACACACACACACACACACACACACACAGAGAGAGAGAGAGAAAGAGAGAGCAAACAAATGACTTTGCTTACTATACCCACATACAATCTAAAATATATGTATACATCCCTGAACACAGATGGAGTGAAAGTGTTTACCTTTTATAGGTAAAAGTACCTATAACTAGATGTATATGCTTGTGTAGAACATAAAGATTTCCTCATTCAAAAAAAGAAAATGCAAAATTAAATTAGTTGTGATTTTCAATTATTTTGAACCTGAAATCGATAGGATCTCTACCTCAGTTTTTATATAGCACCTAAAAGTAAAACACAATAAAAAGGCTTAGAATATAATTAATAACTTCTACACAAATATCCCAGTTAATCATATTAATGTAGGAATGGGTTACACTGACAACATAGCTAAAAATTAAAATAATGGTAAGAAGTATGAAGTGTTACAAAATGCTGACACAGACTTGTCCCTGGAACTAGCATACATCTCCAAAGCAAATGCTTCTAGGGAACATTCTCTGATAATAACTGCTTGAATAAGGTTTATTTTTGTAAGGCCGTTGCTAACACAATGGCATACTTATAACAGCTCTGTCAAACAAAGGAACCAATTAAAAAAAAACCTATACTAAATAAATTCTTTTGGTAGGAATCAAATCAGGATATTGTTCAGAAAGATTTTCTTATCACAGTAATATTACAGTAATAGTCAGATATGTAATAAAATCTTAACATTTAACAAACAAAAATAAGTCAGTTATTATAGAATAAAATGTTAAAATATTATTAATATACAAAACAAATTCATGTAATCTGTTTGTTTTTAAGACATTAAAAAAATTTCCTGGATTATGAGGTTATAAATACCTAAAAATACCTAAAACTCAGTGTGCTCTGTATTATCTTCACTTAACTATAACTGTTTAGTTTTTGGTTTCTAGGCTGAGCCATTAGATAAATAATATGCTGCTTAATGATGACATGTGGAGAGCTAGGTAGATGGCTAAGTGGAATAAGTGCTTCCCTGGCAAGGGCAAGGGCCTGAGTTCAATCCCCAGTTCCGCAAAAAAAAAAAAAGATGACACGTGGAAGGATGAATACAGTTTAAAAATGGGAAATTCACTTTGTATGTGAAGTTTGAGGTTTCTACGTCACGCCTGAGTTGAGGCAGTTCGGTACATGAATACAGGGTTGAAATAGATGGACGAGAAAACAACCGCTCAGTGAGCCAGGGTTAAGAATTCTGGGGCCAGATTACCTGCATTTGGACTAACTCTACTCCTGGTAGCTGCTGACCTTAACAAGTTATCTCTGTACTTCAGTTTCCTTGCATCTAAAGTGGGGATAATACATAGGCTAATGTGAAGATTAATATATATGAACCTTTTGGTGTTGTTTTGTTTTGTTTTTAATGTTTGTTTTTTGAAACAAAGTCTCATGATGTAGTTCAGACTGAGCTTGAACTCACTATGTAGCCCAGGCTGGCCTCAGACTCAAGCTGATCCTCCAGTATCAGCCTCCTGAGTGCTACAATTACATGCACCCCCACGCTTGGTGAAGTGAATCTATTCCATCCCATACTTGCACTCCAGCTAATGGCGTCCTACAGCACCAGTGTTTCTCCAGTGTTGGAGGCGCTCCGAGTTAGGTCCAGCTCAATGCCCAAAGAGGCAGACAGTTAGTGGAAGTACGCCCTTTATGTACTTCTTTCTGGTGTTTTAACATACTTTTTACATTCCTTATTTTTTCCTCTGAGTCTATTTCAACAAATAAAAGTAAAGTATTTCTTTAGATAGCGTGTTCAAACAACCAAGCAGACACAGCATGTGTGAGGAAGCAATTCCTAATGTACAGTCAGAGTAGTCCTTTTCTTGAAGCTCTAAGGAAAAAGGAAGGACTTTCTGTACAGAAAGTTTGAATAAAGAAACAGTGCTGTCAAAACACATACCTGGTCAGTATACAGAGTCTCTAGCAATGGTAAAAGAACAGAATGTACACTACTGGTTCCTAAGTAGAGCTTCTTCCTACAGCAGATTTCAGGAATAAATTACCTGTCTAACTTTATCTCTTTATTACTTTGGAAAGCACAAAAATTTAATACAGCACAACTTTTCCCAAAAGGAAAATTTTACACTGGACAGGAGGTAGCATCTAAAACAAACAACTTTAGAAAATAGGAAGCATATCCATTCTGGCTGTGTGAAATATCTACACATATCTAGGAGAAGACTTGGAGTAATGGCTGAAAGCTCTATTTCCAACCAAAAAATAAATAAATAAATAAACACTGCCTCAAGTTTTATTTTCAGAAACACAAGACTGCATAATTTCATTGCTAATACTAACAAGATAACCAGAAAGTTAAGAGTCTAACTTCAGATGTTGAGTTTTCCATGCGTATTAGCTTCTTTAACAAGGACAGTAAGGAAAAGGAGAACCTAACTTGTGTTTAATTGAGACTAATCCATTGCCAAAAATAGTTGTACCAAATACACTATCAAGGGGCAGAAATCCCATATATGTACATTCTAAATAGACAACAGTGTTGCTGCTTATAGTATTTTGTTATTCTACATATGCCTTGGGTTTCTTTCAAGATGAATACATGCTATTTTTTCACATTAAAAAAATAACAGATCACTACAAAAACACTCAGACAACCTGTGGGCAATCAAGGTAGAAAGGACACAAATGCTGCCACCACCGGTCCGGAAAGCTGTGTCAATGGCTCCTCTGGGCATTGCTCACAGCACGTATTTCCTCAGCTGTAGGGTCCATATTGTAATAGTTCAGTATTTCTAAAATACGTCTGCATTGCAAAATTGTCACACAGTTACTTTTATTAATATTTTTCAAAGTTTTATTAAAGAATGAACAACTCTTTAAATAGCACCATGGGATATAACTTTAAAAGCAATTCTACAATAGTGTTCATGCTACGCCACCACTTCTATATTTATTTTGTTATAGGATGGATATATATATGCTGCTATATGCATATTTTATTTCGAAAAGGAATCAGAGAACATGAAAGTTGTCCGGAAAGGGGAAAGGTGAGATCTATTTTTCATTGTATACCCTTTCATCTCCTGAATTTTACCTCTTACTTATTTAAAAGTTACTATCTCTAAAAAGTAAATAATATTATGTATGAAGTCAACATTTAAAAAACAATAAAACAAGGACACACATGGAATTTCTTAGGTTTGATTCTGGAGAAAGTGAAAAGAAAAAAAAAAGTCTGTATAAGGAAAATCTCACAGTGATGAAGTTTTAATTTCCTAAAATATTACTGTAAGCAAACACAACAAAATATTAACACTTGCTAATGATGGGTGTTGTAGATATGAGTGTTATACTGGCAAGTGAACCTTTTTTAGTTTAATTTTTCAAAGCACAAATGTTAAAATACATCTCATAGATACCACTACGTATCTATTATAGTTGTTAAAATTAAAAAGCTACCAGTTTGATGCGAGAGAGGAAGTGGGTCAACTGTAGCTCTAATACATAATTGGAATGATTGTAAAATGGTACAATTTGAAAAGTGGTCAGGCAATTTCTTATAAAACTAGGCAAGTCTGCACACCGCCCATACATATTAACTCAAAAGACATGAATATACATCTGCCCACGGAAAGGCTTACGCAACAATGTTCACACTTTGTTTACAACAGTCAAAAAGTAATAGTAGTTCAGGTGTGCATCAAGAAGAAACTGGGTAAGAAAACTGGTACACCTATAAATGAAATACTATTCTGAAGGACAAAAGAAATGGACTACTGATACTCGCAACCATAAGAAGCCTTCCTCAAACACTGCACTGACGAAAACCTTTGCACAAAAGAATACATAATCTATGATTCTATTTATATGAAGTACTAGAAAAGCATAACAAATCTATTGTAGAAAAAGATTAGATTTTGGCAGGGATTTACATTACACAGTTGTATGAATCTATCAAAACTCAATGAATATTTAAAGACATACATGTTTTATGCTACATGAATTCTGCCTGAAAAGGAAGAGTAAAATGTACTCATGTCGGCAACCCACCTTGAAAAATTTGGATTTTAAACATTTTTGTTTTGCTTTGGCTGACTTGGCCCACCTTGAGAGCAGGGCTGACAGAGCACACGGTGCAGGGATCAAACCACGGCCCCCTGCTCCTGCCTAAGCTTGTCTAAACAGGAGCTTTAGACCACTGAGCTATCTCACCAGCCGGTCACATAGATTTTAATGTATACCACTTCTTCTCTTCTCTCCTTATCATATATTGAGTGTACTTTTCCTCATTAACATATGCAGATTTTTCTACTGCATGCTTTCTAATATTTAATTAATGAATATTTTGGTTCAGGGATCAAAAAGTGTACACAGTAAGACCAAGGACTAGAGGACACTCACCCTCTCCTAACCAAATACAGGGGGGTCAGTGAGCACTAGGACAGAAGGACCATCCCGCAGGGCACGTGGCTCGTCCCAGCACAGTGCCCCGTGTGTTCTGTATGTGTGCGCTATTTCAGCAAGCCAGAAAGTGGTGCAGCCTGTCTGTGTCTGGCCACAGGAGCCCAAATCATACAGTTTGTAAAATTTTTGTTTTCCTAATGGCTTCAGTGACCAAATGGTTTGCAGTGTATATTACCATTTTATGCGTATAATACAAAATAACACATGAGAAATTAATGATGAGAAAAGAACTTTGGAATTGGTAACTTACTGAGTAACTACATTTATCACTTACCTCATTTGAAGGAATTGTGGCAAAAGGTTTAATGACAGCAGCTAGAGGAATCTGAGCCTGCTTAGCCATATCTGACGTGCACGGGAAACAGTACGTGGTGCAGCGAATGTATCGAGGGCTAGCGTTGCCTTAAACATTGAAAGGACATACTTAGAAGATGGTGAGAAAATATACTTAAACTATACTAAACTATACTTATACTAAGATACTTAAACATTCATAAAAATGCTTCTATAACATATTCCCTTATTTGCAAAATTTTCTCATTTCTTAAAATTAAAAAGTAACAGCAATTCTGCAATCTATACCCTAGGAACACTATAAGTTACTGCTAAACAAAATACCCTGAACTGGATACAGACACAAGAGTGTGTTACTTAGTTACTTTCCATAAATGGGGTCTTAATATATTGAGTTGAGAGCTGTTCTGATTTTGTGGGAGATATAAGAGAGAGGCACAAAAGCAACCAAGATGGGTCCCAGGAAGATCTCTCCTTCCTCTTCCTATAATGAGCATCTACATACCATTTTATACCATCAGGTGATACTCTGTTAAGTATGATGCCATTTTGACTTTTTTCTAAACTTGGTAACTGAATTAGAAATAAAATTCCATTTGTAATGGGAATATTATCTTTAAAGATGTGCTAATCTATTTTTAATACACATTAGATTCCTTGACCAAATGTCTCTATTTCACAGCATGTGTGAGTGCTAGAACAATATCCATGACACAAGGAATATTTTTTGCGCATTGCAGTAACATTTAAACTTCTGAAATGGAGGGATAACATCTTAGGACCCAAAGAATATAATCATCAAAGAACATTCACGACATGCACGTCTGCTGTGCCTTAGGCACTGTCCCAGATGCTTCCATACACAGTTTATGTCCTTGCAGAAAACCACCAAGCTAAAACCGAGTAGATTCCACAGGGCACCAGAATACTGCAAACGAAAGAAGGCCATCTGGTAAGGTACCCAGCACTGGGGAGGCAGTGGCAACTTTAAATACACAGTGGCCCTTTTTAAAATCAATTAATTCTCTTTATTTTAAAGAGAATAAAAATGATGCAGAGTTTCAAAACAAGATGAGAGGAAATTAACAACAGTTGTTATACTGCACATGTTATCTTTAAAGTAGTTGCTCAGATTATCAGATATAAGCATGCAAATTGATGAAACAATATAAGCATTAACTGTTACTTTTAATGAACTAATAGAAATTAGTAACACCATAATTTTAGCAATCTTGTGTGTGTGGCTTTCCCCTTGTTCCTCTTTTCCCCCATCCCTGTTGTTCTTTCCTTTGAGCAGATTCTTTCCCTTTCCATTGTATCTTCTGGATCTTATTTACTCTTTCAGTTTCTTACACTATGGAGACAATTTTATGTTTGCATATGTGAGTCTGATTTATTTCACTTATTTTAGAAGGGCCATTTATCAAAGACTCTAAGGAGACAAGGGATCTAGGTAGGCAGACTTGCAGGGAAGTACACACCTGGCCCAGTAGAGGGAGAGGAGTCACTGCCAGCAACAGTAGCTATGATCTGCTAAGAAGAAACAGGGCCTGCTCAGGTAGATTCCTGAGACTTCCCTGCCTCTGCCTTATATTTGGGTGAAATGGAGAGCTACTGACAGCCCATGTGCAATGCTCTTATACAGGTCTCTGCTGACCATATCTGGAGGAGGGACACAACATGAGGGGCAGGATCAAGGAGACCCAGGAGGAGGCTGCTGTGGCAGGGACAGGTGGTGGTGAGGACCTGCTGCTTAGCAATACAGGTACATGAAAGTGGGGAGGTGTGGGATGTATTTTGAGAGTACAGTAACATATTTATTAATGGCAATGATGTATGTGGTATGGAAATGTCTGAGATGGGAGAGGGCTGGAGATGAATCCAAGGTTTCTGGCCAAAAGAAGTGGCCACCCACCAAAAGGAAAGATACAGGAAAGGATAGGTTCTTAAGGGATGTGTGAGTGGAGAGCAGCAATCTGGTCTAGCACATGTCTAGCTTATCAGTCTATTAGGTAGCAAAACAGCAATGCTGAGTGGACAGCAAGACACACGAATGTTGAATGCACTGAAGTCTGGCTGGAGGTGCAGCCCCGCACATGGGGTCTCAGTATACAAACTGTGTCGGAAGCCAGGCCAAAATTACCAAAGGGATAACTGTGGCCAAAGAAGAGAGCATGACCAAGGACTCAGCAAGGGGGTCTCTAACATGAACAAGTCAGAGGTCAATGGCTTATGGAGGGAGAAGGGTGAAAACAAGGAGAGACTGATGTCCTGGAGAGGAAACTGAGAAAGTGTATCAAGAAGAAGGCAACTGTGCCAGACACTTCTGCTGGACCAGCACAACCACCGAGGCAGCAGCCTGGCTGCAGACCTGCAGAGAGTTTGGTGGACTGCAGCGCAGTCCAAGAGGGAGCTGGCCAAGAGGGAGCAGGAGGGAACAGAGGAAGCACTGGTGACGGCCTTTCGTGCTGTGTGGCTGAGGGGAGCAAAGGAAAGGCCAGGAGCATAGCAGATCAAGAAAACACTTTTATTTTTTAAGGTACAGTTTTGTTTTAAAAGATCAAATTCCCTACATTAAAAAGTAAATATTGATAAAATAAAAGAAAGACAGGAGACTTGCTATACTAAGTGCACAGGGAGAAAAGCTGGCCTTGACAGGAGCTAGGATGCCCCACCAATGGCCAAGAGGAGAAAGTGCAGCAGAAGCACACTGTGGGTAAGGTCACTATGGGGTGAGATCCATGCAAGTGTAAAGCAAAGGAAGAGAGGGAGGTGCTATAGACCGGGCAGCACATGCAGAGCAGTCACCATGCAGAGTGAAAATGTGAAAGGACTGGGGAAGTGTAACGAGCAGCCAAGGCTGCGCTCAGTCCTGAGCTCAACCAGGCCCGCAGACGGCTGAGAGTCCCCAGGCAGCAGTTGGCTAGACAGACCACCCGGAATGCATGCCAGGTTCTGCTCGGCTCTGCTTTGCTCCAATAGATTGCTGCCAAATCTTACATTGGAAATGTAAGAAATCTGGATTTTTACATAAAATATTTTTAGTTTTATATAATTGAAGTAACTGAATAGAAACAAAATATTGTGGAGGAAAAATTAACGGGACTGTAGGCCAGACCCTGCTCCTCCTGCAGGAATCTGAGAGAAAGGGGAATACTAGTACCAGCAACAGTATGAAGAAGACAACAAGAACAGACACAGTAATACTGGCAACTACCTGTGTGCTGGGCATCATTCTGCTTAGTACACACAAACTCACTTGAGCTCTGCCATCACTCATGGGATTCAGACCTTTATGATTCCATTTTTCTGAGACACCATGAGATTAAGTGCTATGTACTTGCTTAAGGTAAATACATAGCAAAAATTAGAACAGAATCTACCATAACTGCAACATTCCAGAAAAACTGGTTTCAGGTCATAAAGGCCTCGCATGCTGGACAAGTGAAGACCAAGCCTGTCTGCTACGGCCAATGGTGACACCTCTTTTAAGCAAAAGATGATCAAATAAGTGTCTGAAGACATCAAGCTACTGAAAGGATACAAGACAGCTTCTAGGAGAGGGACACAACCAGGGACGAGCAGACTGGTCTGTCACTGGCAGCATCCAGGTGAGCACTATGAGGATAAAAGCAGGGTTACAGTGACAGCAGCAAAAGGACAGTCTCTTGTGGCGTTTTTCATGAAAGCCTGCCCTATGTCCTCCATCTTGCTTTTTCTTCTTTCACTTAACACAAGCTCACTCTGCAGAGCCAGTTTCTCTCTCACTCTACTTTTACTTTTTCAAATAAACTTTGTCAGCATTTACAACAGAAGAAGAAAAAGATTATGTAGTGAGTGCCAATATGCTGGACTCCTCTTGTGTCTCATTTAGATAAACCCTTCCTCTTCCTTCGTATTGTGTAATGTCACACTGACTATCAATTAAGAATTTTTGAAGGGCCAGCCATATAGCTCAGCAGATTTAAGTGCCTGCTCAGGCAGATGCAGGGACCAGGGTTCAATCCCCAGTGTTCTGTGCTGGCCCCGCCCCTGGGGTAAGTTGAACGGAGATGGCAAGAGGCTGGGCATGGTGGCACATGCCTGTAATCCCAGCACTTTGGAGGCTTAAAATTGGAGGATCACTACGAGTCCAATCTGTGCCGCGAGACCCTATAAATCCTATACTAAATATATAAAAAATAAAATAAAATAATTTTTCAATATTGGGCCCGGAAGATAGTTCAGTGGCTTATGTGCCTGCTGGCAAATGCAAGGTCCTAAGTTTGATCCCCAGTAACAAAAATTTAAAAAAAATTTTTTTTTTGAATACTTTAAAGCCTGTTTTTAATTTCCATCATACTCAATTTTTTTTCCATCATACTCAATTTTTGCCAGTCAAAATTATAATAATATTGAGATACTAATTTTGTGTTTGTTGCCTTTCAGGGCTTTCACAGTGAAATATGTATTTTAATGTACTCATGAAGGTAGCCAAACAGATTTTGTTTCAGAAAGACAATGTATACAAAGTGAGTTTGAAACCAGTCTGAACTACGAAGTGAAACCCTGTCTCAAGAAAAGCAACTGATAAATGAGTAAGTGAATAAATCAATGAATGAATGAATAAATACGCAAGCAAGCAACAGTGAGGCTCAAATGCTGTGGCCACAGTGGGTAATTTAACAACTTGAGGAAGACTCAAACTTTGAAAAGCTTAATAAAGAGCACTATGGAAAATTTTGGCCCTAAACATTCAATAAATTATTTACTCAACAAATATTTATAAAGCAAGGCTTCATGCCAGGGAATTAGAAGCAGAAGAAAGTAAGGTCTCTGGTGCACCCATTCGTTGCAGAGAGTGGTAACAGCGACAGAGAACTGCAGCACAGTGTAGTAAGTACCACAGAACACCAAGTGCACTACAGGGACACAAGGACAATAATGGCTCTGCCACTTTGGATGAGTGGGGACCACACAAGGGATGAGGCACCTCATCAGGCTCATAAAGGAAAAGCACAGGGCCAAGGGACAGCTTACATCTTAGAATCGGAACTGAGACGGAGGCAAAAAGTAGCATCTTTTTCAGATATATTTGATATAGTCCTTCCTCGTGCTCCTCCCTTCAGGGCTTTTCCATACATGTCCTGCGCGAGCTGGCAGCTCCACTTCTAGGTATAAAAGTGGAAACACCGGAAGCAGGAACTCACCGGCTGCTTGAGCACCAAGGCTCACAGTGGCACTAACCACAACAGCCAAAGGTAGAAAGATCCATACATCCTTCACCCAATGAATGGATAAAAAAGGGTACCAGCTAACAGTCTCTATGTATGGATCTTATTTAGTCTTCAGAAGAATTCTAGTAGGTGCTACAACCTGGATGAACCATATGAGTATTTTATACTTCCACTGCAGATAGCTAGCGGGGCAAATTCATCAAGATAAGAAGTGAAATAGGGGCTCCCAGACCAGTGGCAGTGGAGCAATGGGGAGTTACTGCTCACGGGTACACTGTTTCAGGGGAAATAAAAATGCTTTCAAATTAGAGGAGCCAGACAGCTCAGCAGACTAAGAGCCTGTCTGGCAAGCTTAGGCACTGTGATTTGATCCCTGGCATGGTGGCGCACGCCTATAATTCCAGCACTGGGAAGGCTGAAATCAGGAGGATCACTACAAGTCTATGCTGTGTAGCATGACCCTGTACCAAACACATTTTTTTAAAAAAAACTTTGGAAATGGATAATCATGATTATTGCGTAAGAGTTTAATTAGGATTGCAGAGTTGTAGTAAAAATGGTTACAAAGATAAATTTTATGAAATATATATATATATATATATATATATATATATATAGTTTTTTAAAAAGTGTTCCTTGCCGTGCCAGCCCCGCCTCCGGGGTGTGCTGAAACAGCAATTGAGACTGGGCATGGTGGCATGCCCCTGTAATCCCAGCACTTGAGAGGCTGTAAATGGGAGAATCAGCCTGAGTGCGATCTAGTAGAGACCCTGAACACCCTGTAGACCCTTCCCTAAAATACAGAAAAAAAGTGTTCCCACTAAAAAGAAACCAAAGAAAGAAGCACATACATGCTGTTCCATGACACACCAGCTCTCCCAGCCAGCCCTAGCGTACCCTGAAGTCTCTGCGTAGTAACCACCCCCATCTCCTGGCTCTTCTGCTTCACTTAGGTGCCCCCTATTCCAGCAGTACAGGCCGGGTTAGTTATCTGGGAAGGTAGCCTCCATTTCAGCAACAAGGAAGCAAGCTCTGTATCTCTCTATTATAAAACTTATCACACTACTTTCGTTTTCTTTTGATTCATCTATGTTTACAGCACACACTGTTTTCTTTCCTTGTGTGCAGCTAGTACGTGTGCCTACCACAGCTTCCTCCTTTGCTCTTCCCCTCTCCTCCCTCCCCTCTCGCATCATCTCTTGATCTCTTACAAGAGAAATCGGTGAGATTTAAGCTTGTGTGTCTGATTCATGTCACTTAACATTATGGTCTGAAGGTGCATCTATTTTCCTACAAATGACAAGTGTGTCCTTCTTCATGGCAGAGTAGCACACCACCATGTGCACATGTAGTTTTCTTTATCCATTCATCAGGTTTTGGATATACAAACCATTGCACCAAGGTTTAGCTATCATGCATTGTGCTGCTATAAGCATGGGTATGAAGGAATCACCCCGACATGATGTCTTTAATTCTTTTGGGACTATGCCTAGAGATCAACTGGAATTTCTAGTTTTTGTTTTTTTCTTTTCAATCATTGACTGAATGATTGATTGATTGATTGATTTGGTACAGGGTCTTGCTATGCAACTCAAACTCATAGTGATCCCCAGCACTGGGATTACATGTGTGCCACCATGCCCGGTTTTGGTGACTGACTCAGCTCCTGGGCTGGCACAGCATGTGGTGCCGGAGATCAAACCCAGATCCTTGCACTTGCCAGGCAGGCACTTAGAACACTGAGCTATCTCCCCAAACCCTAGTTTTAGTTTTTGAAGACTCTCTATACCAATATTCATAGTGGCTGCACTAGTTTACATTCCCACCAACAATGTAGGCAATGTAAATTACCTAAGCATTCTCTGCCTCAGTTTTCTCAGACTGTACACAAGGATGATATAAACAATTATATCATAAAGTTACTGGGAAATTAAGTGAAATGAATGCTTAGAAGTGCTTAGAAAACAGTGTGATAGAAAGTAAGCACTTCTGAGCTACAATAATAATGGCAATTTATATACATTTTATTACTACATTATAAATCAGATTTAAAATAGCCTACTATATAACAGATACTGAATAAATATTTGCTAAATGCATGCCTCTGAGTGACTATATGAATACACAAGTAGAACTTGGCTGGCATGTAACTTAAAACTGTGGGAAAAACAGACCAAATAATGGTAAAATTTAATATGCTAAGGAGTTGTAAAAAAAACATACATTAAGTATTAAAAGAAGAAATTAGAGAAGAATTCAAAGAAAAAATTCAGTTGATTTTGGAAGAACTAAGGATTCTCCCAGCAAAGGGATAGAATTATATATTTCAAGGATTTTAACTCAATAAATGTTCAATGTACAACTCTTGTGTTTTAGGCAACTGGTAATTTCCTAAGGATAAAATAGCAAACAAAGCAATCTTTACTATAGTGCCAGCAAAAGAGCAACTGCTGCAAATCAGAGGCAGGAAGAGAAAGGTGAGTCTGGCACAGCGGGGTGGCATAGAGGAAGAAATAGAGGGAGGGAGGCCGATCAGGAATACTCTTCAGTACAGAGCCCCCAACATTTTTATATTTGTTTGAACTATTAAACTGAATAAATCATTTAAAAGTTTATGTAACACTATTAAGATGGAAATGAAATCTCCATTTCTGCAGATGACAGTAAAAAAAAAGAAAATCTGTAACTTCATATGGTTTGATCTACAATACACAGGTTGAAAGAGCTTACAAATACATGCTAAAAAATAAGTACCTTGGGCTGGCTAAATAGCTCACCAGATTGAAGCACCTGCAAGCAGCAAGCAGGCACAGAGGCCAAGGATTTGATCCTTGGGCCTGCAGTGCGAGCCCTGCCCCAGGGGTGCACTGAGATGGCAATTGGGTGTGGTGGCGCGCACCTTGGGAGGCTGTAAACAGGTGGATCACTATGAGTCTCATCTAGTAGTAAGACCCTGAACACCCTATAGACCCTTCCCTAAAATAAAAAAAAAGAAAAGAAGAAGAAAATAAGTACCTTGGTCTTGTATCACACAATCTGTGGTGACCAGAGGAGGCACCTGGCCTCTAGTGTTGGTGGCATAAACCTGTCCTCCTCTTGTAGCTCTGTCATTCTCAATCACCTGGATCTGGCAAAAGACACATCACAGCAAGTAAAAGTAAGTTCAGGTTCCACCTCTGCTCAAGGGAGCACACTGGCTCACTCTCTTCCCCTCCCGGTCTTTTCCGCATCTCCACTCACCACAGGCACAGGCATTTCCTCAGTGCTTTCAGAACAAGTTGTTGATATCAACAACATTTTCAGTTCCATCATTGGCTACAATTTTAGATCATTAAGTTTTCAAACTGTATTCTATAACATTCTGAACTCCAACCCTGACCCTTCAGAGAGCATCATTATTTATTTTTTCAATTTACATATTGGGACCAAAGGCAAGTATGTAAAATATTCTGGCAAGAAAATAAATTAAAACAACTTTTTTTTTTTTTTTTTTTTTTTTTTTTTTTTTTTTTTTTTTTTTTTTTTTTTTTTTTTTTTTTTTTTTTTTTTTTTTTTGTCTTTTTGAGACAGGGTCTCACTCTGCAGTTCAGGCTGTCCTTAAGCTCACTTTGTAGCTCAGGCTGGTCTCGAACTCACAACAATCCTCCTGCCTCAGCCTCCCGAGTGCTGGGATTACAGGCGTTAAAACAACTTTTTGAAAGGAAGTATTTTACAACCAAAATTCTAAAAAGCTAAACATCATTAAATTCAGAAGAAATAATTTCAAAATATGACCTAAATCTCAAGTTTTCTCCTCAAAACTACTCTTTATCTTCAATCTTCCCATTTAAATTTCCTCCATGACATGTAAGGGACATGTAAGAATAAGAAAAATAGTACAAGGTGTCCCAGTATGGTTTTTGTCCATTGTATAAATATCAATAGAAACAAAAGTCCCTGACATTATCGTCTGCCTTAGAGACACATTTCTCTACTA